>JALJVW010000114.1:2235616-2478116 GCA_024865655.1 Emberiza elegans | reverse complement strand
ACAAATTGAAGTAATAAAATGGAGTCCATGTCTGGCTGGCGAGTGCCAGTCGCTGTATCAGCACCTGCTGTCTGCTCCAATGCAGGTTTTTATTGAGTTTCCCACACATTGCAAACGTTTGGCTTCTGTGGAATCATCTTCCCAGTCCTGATCCCTGATGAACCTCCTGTGCTCCTCTGTACAGCTCGCTCCCAGCAGCCCCCAAAACCAGCTCTGCTTCTGTTGCATGGCTGAACGCAGCTCCATGATTTCTGCACTGCCTTGTGTATTCAAACCAGCCCTGACTCGCAAGCCCATGGATTTTTTTTTGCCATGCCACCAATACGTGTTAATAAAGCGGAGTTTGATGCTGCAGAATATAGCAGTGACATTTGTCTCATGTTTGTCGCTTTGATTGGATAAAGCTCTGGCAAAGGCCTTTCTGAAATGCATCTCAGGCTGTGCTGAGTGAGATGTGAGCTGGGCTTTGTTGGCTCGGTGTGCTGGGGCACCGTGACAGACGAAAGAAACAATTATCTCACACTGCCACAGTAATAGCTTTTGCTTATTCCTCAGCGAAAGCATAAGGGCCAAGTCCCCGAACCACTGAAGTCAAGGGAAAGATTCCTGTTGTTTCACACAGCTTTGGATCAAAGCCACTGTGCAAAGGCACAATTTTTCAGTAGGTTAAAAAGAAAATACTTTTTTAAAATTTTTAAATCCAAAGAATGAGAGTGTGGATGTGCTATTTCTAACCCAGCTATGCTGAAATAATGAGAGTGGAGAAGTTTAGGGAAAATTCGGATGAAGACATTTGGAAAAATAATTTACTCATCAAAATCCACAGTTTTAGGGTGACTGAAACAATTTGTGAGTGTGTGGTGAATTTGAGAACAGGGCTGGGCAAAGGAGCAGTGTGGGGGGCACTTATCTATAAAAATTTGTTAGAAAAATAGCATTTCATTTAGAATTGCTGCATGATGCAATTTAAAAATAATAAAGCAACATCGGCTTTACCCAAACACACTGCAGTAAATGATCCCCTTCTCCCAAATGATCCTTTTGCCTCCTTCCCCGGTTTCCCAGCTTAGCCATGAAAGGAAGGCAGGAGTCTGATTGCCCAGCTGTGATTGCAAGAAAACGACTCAAACTCCGCAGTCGCTGTCGCCTCGTTTGTGGCTGAGCCAGAGGATGAGCCATGAGCACTCCCATTAACTGGCAGGCTAATCATTTTTTGCTGCTTGTTATGGAGAGAAACGCACACAAGGATGTCTCTGTTTAATTGGATGAAATTCTGAAAGCGCTTTTTGGTTCTCGTGGCTTTCATCTGTGGTGCCAGGGTTTTCAGCCCTCGGTGGGGAGAATTAAGGTGCTTCCTTTCCTGGCTCTCCCGAAAGGCAGATTGGTTATTGCACCTGGATGCAAATCGAGCCGTCTGCCTTTGCTGAGACAAAGGAAATGAGGATGAGCTTCGCTGTGGGAACAAAAGCTCCCTGAGGTCTGCTCTGGATACAGGTGCAGGGGCTGGGGGGTGAGTGTGTGAAAGCAGGCTGCCTTCTATGGACAGGAGGGCTCTCACCCATCTCTAACCCTGCCACAGCTCGGCGCTGCTCTGGGGTGCCCTTGGCATTGGTTGAGAAGAATCACCTGCAGTAACAGGGCCCTGGCTGTGCTGGGTGCGCCCTGCGCCTGCTTCACTCCACGTCTGCCCTTTTGGACGTGTTCTAACCAGTTCAGTCCTTCCTTCAGTGCCCTTCCTCTGCCAGTGACTACAGCAGATACTTTAGAAAATATGTAAATACATCCTACCCAAATTTCAGCCATCAGCAAGGCAGGTGTTTCCCTCTCAATCCTCCAGTTTAACACTCTCAGATAAACTTTCTACCATGGATATTTACACCTTCAGGTCTTTCAACATCCTGTGGTGACAAGCTCTGTTCTTTAGTTCTATACTATGTGAAGACAATATTTCCTTCTCTGAGTTTTAAACCCTCTGCCTAACAATTGTATTAGGTGCTCTCTAGTTCCTGGGCTATGGGCAGTAGTTGTTCTTTCCAGATTGGCTTTGCTGTGGTTGAACATGATTTCCTAGCCTAACCTGCCACACATGCCCTCTCTGCCATCCTTTATCCGGGCAGAAATGTGACCTGTTTCACTTTGCTCCTTTGCAGGGGCCATTCCCTACTTGGACACAGCCACGAGCTTCCTCTTTTGGGGAGAAAAAAAGGTAGCAGGACTGCATGATTTCAAAGATATGACCTGGGATGAAGGAATATGGTTTGGAAAAATGCTGGGATTTTAGTCCTCTCATTTCCTTTCCAAATATTACTGCCTTTTGGATTGCTGATGGTAAATTAGTTGAAATTTCTGGAGAACAATGCAGAACAGCCTTACATAGAATTAGCCAATATCCTGTTGTTTTGCATTCATCCCTGGAGGTGTTTTCTCAATATCCATAGCTTCATACATCTTATGACAATATTATCAGCCTGGTACAGCACTGGACTCAGAAATGGCTGCTGAGGTTTTTGTGATCAGTTTTCTCTCAGTGGTTTGGTCAGGAAGTCCAAAGCACAGAGGGGACAGAGGAGGAAGTGAGCACACAGAGGTATCTGATACCATCACTCCCAGACCTGAGGGTGACAGGCACTGTCTGAAAGCTCACCATAATTAGCAGCATAGTTCAATATATTTTCATATGGAATTTTAAAGATTTTTTTGATAAATAAGCTTACCTTTTGTTAATTTTTTAAATAGTAGAAGTGTATCCATTTTCTGCATAAAATAGGTATCTGTTCAGAAAAAAAACCCTTTAATTTTGTGTTTAAGTGTTTATGCTAGCTTAAAATCACAATGAGAAGTTTCCTTTGGCTGACTATATGTTTCCTTCAGGAACAGACATTAAAATGAAAATCAGTTTGTATTCACCCAGCTTTAAATGTGATGCTGTGGGAGCAGAATACTGCAGAAACCATTTCTCCAGCGCTGTAGTCATCAGCTTCACTCCTGACCACACAAAGCAGCTTGATCTGTGGGGCAGAACTAAGGAGGCCTTTAAACCAAAACTGTACAAAGTGTCAGTGAAAGGCAAAGATCACACTTTTACTTTTGTGCAAATCCACTGGCAGTGATGTCTGGAAGCCTGTTCTGGTGTGTTGTGTGTGGAACAGGCAGAGGGAATCCATGGCACGTAGGGGAAATCTCCTTTAGAAGTGTTTCCTTCTTTTCTTCTGGTACCTTGTGGGTAATTCCAGCTTGGACTGGCTTGAGGAATCTAAAATAACTAACCCAGGTTGAACTTAACAAGGCAATGCTTTGAGGAGCAAACAGGCACCTGAATTTGACTGGTACTTTGGATAATTTGATCTCTGTGACTCTCAGCCCATCTTTGCCAAGAGAAATAATGTTCCCTCACCCTATTCAATCCATGAGAAAATTCAGCTGGAGAGAAGTGTCAGATCTAGATCCAGGGAAGGGCTTGCAGGTTTCAGTGCCTGGCACTGCCACTCCTGTTGGGGATGTCACAGCAAGACAGGCTGAAACTTGGTGTTGTTTGATTTCTGCCTTGGTTTGTGTTGGATTAGACTCCACTACAGTGAAATTGCTTCAGTGAAACAAAGCAGGCAAACACAGCAGCAGCAGCAGCAGCAGCAGCATGTTCCCTTTGTTATCTGCCCTGAGCATTGGTGTGGGGGGAGAGAGAAGGTCAAATGTTTTTGGGCAGAGAGAAGAGCTGCACGTGGATCTTGTGCACCTTGTGTGAGACCTCTGAGTCCTGAGCTCTTGTGGAAATGGGGAAGTGCTCTTCTCTTCTGCTTCTCTTTTGTGAAGAGATTGACCCTGTAAATGTGCTTTAGTTATCTTCAGGGAAAGCAGGCAGGGGAATGATGAGTTTGCTCCCAGATCCCAGCGGGATTCTAGTGGTGTTTGGGAAAGGAGATGCAAAGACTCTCAAAGTTATCAGGACATACATCCCTCAGAGGATGCCTTGAGGCCTTAAGGATATTTACTGACAGATGTGGAATAATTAAGTTCTGGGAACCTGGGACATCTCCCAGGCAAGGTGGAACCAGTGGGGGGACTTTGAAGACATCCTGGTTTTGTGCTCTGTGAGCCTAACTCCCCTGCAGATCAAGGCCTAACATGCAAGCAGGGATGCCCTGCAAAAGACCTCCAAAGGGTTTAAATCCACTGGAAAACACAATGTGTAACTGGGTGCTTAAAGACTATGTCACATACATAGCAAAGACTGGGGTTACATGGATAAATTTAAATTTAGGTGTGCCTATCTTTGAATAGAAACATCATAAATTGTAGCTCAATTGAAAATACTTTGTGTGATTGATGCTGGTTTAGAGGCAGTAGATAAAGAAGTGGCTTTGAACATAAGCAATATTTATTGTAGTGGCTTTCGATGAGCTGAGTCTTTTCAGGATAGGATCTCCTGGTTAAACAGCAAACATCGTGTTCCCTCATGTTTTCATTAAATGTGAGAGCACGATTGTATCAGTGAGAATGAGGATAACACTGTACAACTCACCAAGTTAAGAGTCTTACAAGAGGCTTTAAAGATAGCAGTACACAGGGGGTGTGGGAATGTGAGCTTTTCTTTGCTTTGGACTGAGAGGCTGCTTTCCAACACTTCCCAGTCCCCAGCTTGCCAGCAGGGACATTCCCAGGGTCACAACACATCTCCTGCAAAATGCTGTCTTGCTTCTGGAGGAGGGGACGTTTCAAAGAGACAAAGGGTAAATATTCATCTCTTGCTGTTTGCAGAACAAAGGCTCTTTCTGTTTTCAAATCTATTAGGCAAATAAGAAAAACTGCCAGAAAGATAATTTTCTTTCTGGGATGCAACATTTTAAAGCACATCTTCTACACCTGAGCTTGAGTTGTGGCACCTCTAAATGCCTTGGAGTAGCATCCTCTCACCCACCTCATCATCTAATTATGAGTATTAATGGGACTTTGCAGAGTGCATCCATGGGAAAATGCACTGCACCTCTCTGTTTCCTTCCCCATGACACTGCCTGGGCACAGTGTAGCCTTTATTGGCAACAGCTCCTCTTCATTTGAGATGTGTGAAGCCATATTTACAGTACAACGGTTCCAATTACCAATACAGAAGTGATAAAAGGGAAGGAAAAGAAGGGATGATCCATAATTGCCTATTTTTGATCAGCAGGAATCCCATCAGTTTCCTCAGAATTGTTCCCCAAAGGAATGAAATGTATATAAAAATATAAGATGGGTTTTAATTACTGAAAATTCATCAAAAGCAGTGTATGTTTCCATGACTAAAACCTTTCCTGGAGTCATGATAAACATCCCACAGAAAAATGGGCCACTAATTAGCAAAGAAAGTAAATTATGATCATGCATGGTGATATCCACGCTAATGGAGCTGGAACGTGCCAGTGTTAGTTTTGTAAGAAAGGGAATTTTAGGACTTGGGCTGCCACATGAACCTCAGATGAACAAGGATGTGCTCCAGGATGTGCTGAATCCTCTCTGCTGACCATTGCCCTCAGCACAACAAAGGTAAATCCAGCCCTGTTGCTGTAGTGGGAGATTTAGGACTAGATTTTGAAGGATGTGAAGCACTTGCTGCTCCTGGTGAAGCTGGCATCCAAATGTATCTGCTTTTCTGGTGGAAACTGGCAGTTCACTGGAGCTAAATCCCTTCCATCTGGAGCAGATGAGAAGTCTCCTGTAATTTTATACAGGAAGGAAAAACAGCCCCCAATAGTCCAACCTTCCTAAATCTTTGCAAGATTTGGAGGAGTGTCTGCCCTAATTCAGAACAGAAGTGATTTCTTTAAGAGCATAAAAATACCTTAAGGTTTGAGAAATTGTTTCCCACACATCTCTACTTATGATTTTATTTTAAGATATAAGACAATGTTGTGTCTCTGGGTATTCTGGGACTGTGAGCTCACTCTCAAAATGTTCCTTTTTTTAGCTTTGTTTGCATGAGTTTTCCTTGTATTTTGTAGTTGATTAGTTTAGATTGATGCAATTAGTGTAATTAAGTATAATTATGAATTTTGGTACAAATTCGTGTAATCATATATTTACAATGTGTAATTAGGTAATTACAATATGTAATTTGCAATATAAAATGTAATGTCATTACACAATGCTGATTAAATTTCATATTAAAAAAAGATGTCCTGGCACATGGAATGGATGATCTCAAAAGTTCATTCTTTTGGAATATCTTTAGGAAGTCCTTTCCAAATTATCCAACCCCTTCTATTTCCCATATGGAACCAGAATCCTGCGAAAATCTGATTTTATAAGGCAAACATATTTCCTCGTCTCACTGTAGCCAGCTGAAAAAAAATGCCCTGACCCTCCACCTACATTTTCCATCCTCTTTTCTATGTACAGACTTAAAAAGAAAAACAGACAAAAAGAGCTCCAGTAAAACATGCCAACAATTTGCAGCAGCAGCAAAAGAGCAGTAACAAAGAGATTTATGTTTTGGAATTGTAATGATTTGTGCTCCGTTTTATCGAATCCATTTTTCTGTGTAATATTTAATCTCCAAGCAGGGCATTTAAAATGCAGCAATTAAATGCCTTTATATGTTGATGCATCTCTGAGGACCAACGATGAAGTAAATGGATTCTGCATGTGCATACTTTGGGGATGTCTTCTGGGAAATGAAATCTCCATTTCAGCATCAGCAGTAAATATTAACTGAACACCTTCACAGTCCTCTGTGGTGTGTTCAGAGAGACTGTTCATCCCTGTGGAGGAGGACTAAAGGAGCTCCTGTTGTGTTTGACACACATCTTCTCAAGCTATTGAGGTTATTGGTCAATGGATGTGATGATAGAAGGGAAAGTCACTGGCATGCTAACCTAGCAAACTATCTGCTGGTAGTTTCCATCGGCATCCAAAAAACCTAACTCCTGGGATCTGGCAATATCCCAGCAGGCATTGCCCTCCATCTGTAGGATCAAAAATCTGTTTAAAAACATCTGAATCTCCCATTAAGGTGTCTTTAAGCCATTATACTCCAAAGTGGTAGCAGAAATCTCAATTATCTTAAGAAATTACTATTGCTTGGGCAGTGGCCGTGAAACTACAAAGCTCAACGTGCTGAAGCTGCTTGTTCTTTTGGAGAAAGTGTGACTTAATGTTTATTTTGGTCAAGTCATCCCCTATTCTTGGTAAATAAGTGAAAAGGCACCATAAGATTGAATTTTAAGTTTGATGCTGCTGGCTAGAACAGGCACAAAGGGAGGTGGTTTCATCCATGAAGCTGCAGAGGTTCTGTATCAAAGGAGCAGAGGGTTTCATGAGTCCAAAAGGGGCCATGAGGTGCTGTTCAGAGTCTTGAGAGACTTTGGATGCCAGCCAGCTTCTGGTGCCAAGCCCTCAGTGTAAGCCAGGCTGTACCAGGGAAACTTCACTGCATCCTTGCTAAAAGGGGATGTGATTCCAAGCAGGCACAAAGCCAGCAGCAGAGCCTGAAGAGGGGCCATGTCATTTGCTGCTCCATGTTGACAGATTTCCACTGCAATCAACACCTTGGCACGGCCAGCACTTCCCTGAGCTCCAGAGGAGAGCACTACATCTAACCTGACTGCAAATCCTGCTCGACTGGCCAAGGAAAATAGGTCTCAGGTTTTCAATAGCTGCATTGTGAACCACTCTGAGGAAACAGCTTTCCCCACTGGTTTCCAAACAGTGTGGTCTTCTCCACCCTTGGAACAGAGGTGTGAGCGGAATGTAGCCTTGGCTTTTATTAGGGCTGAAAGGGAGGTATGAACAGGACCATAAGCTGGGAAATAAGAACTGCTGAAAAGAGAGGGAAGCTCATCTGCTGGGGCACTCTGCTCCTTGAAGCTCTTTGGAAAACCAAGATATTTCACAAAACTCTCACTGAAGCACAAGGAATTTGTGCCACTGGTTTCCATTAATGCCTGAGAAGATTTCCCATGAAAATACCCACTGTACAGATGGGAGAGTAAATTGTGTAGCTCTGCTCTGAAATAAACGTGGATGTTACCAAATAAAGGACAGGTTTGTGCATAGATCCTGTAAAAACCATTCTGTGATGTCTGGCTGTGAAGCAAGTCAGTGGGTTAGGTGATGAGAAGATTTGGACTACAAATAAATGCATGTAATTGAAATAAAGGGGAAAAGCACATCTTTTGACAGCAGAAGTACACGCTAAGATAGGAACTACCCAAACCAGGAATTGCTTTTTCAAGATACAATAGAGTCCTTCAAAATGTCTGTCAAGAAAATGAGATTATCAGGATGGCTTTATCATTAGAAGAACAGGAATATTAAAAGACCTCAGTTAGGTCTGAATAAAAAAGATAAATTTAAAGTAAACTGGCATGGAGTTTATCCACGGTTGGGTTTGCAGTAATAAAGTCAGTGAGGGTATAAGCTGTGTGATTTACAGGCAGTAAGCTTCTGTAAAATTTACAAACTGCTGTTATAAAATGTCACCTTTTATGATGCATTCCTCTCAACCTGCATACATAAAGGGCACTGCAATAGAAAGAGTAGCACAGGCAAAGCACTTTTCTCTCCTACCTAGCCAGATAGCTTTTTTTTGCTTTTCCAGCAGTAGCAGAGATCTATCATCTGATGACCCTGCACTGGGTTTTTTCTCATTAGTTTTTCTGTTTGTGTAGATATATTGCTGGCCTTGCCATTGTTAATAGAAAATTTAGGGTGGTTTAAATGAGAGTTTTTTGTAATATGCTCATGGATGAATAGAGGAAGACTCCTCCCACACCCATCAGTATATAAAAGTGTATATAAAAGAAGGGTTTAAGACAGGGTTGGGTAATTATCTGGTTTTTTGGCATTAATTTAATTGCTTGCTCTACAGCTCTGCAAAGCTTAGGTGTGATAGGCCAAAATTACCTTTTTTCTTGATGCTTTGAGTTTCTCCAGAAGCTGACCTTGGGAACTCAGCATCCACTTCCAGCCTGGCTAGCTGAATCCAGAAAACCTCCAAGAATGCCCTCAAGGTGCCAAGTCTGTCAAAGGCTTTGCTGGCAGGGTGACCAGGCATTTCCACCACCCCTTTTGGACAAGTTCAGGTGTCAGGGGAAGGGACAGTTTTGGCTGGTATTATCAGGTTTGTGGTCAGCCTGGCCAGCAGGTGTCCAGGCTGAGCTCCTCAGCTGGTGATCTGGGGTGTCTGAGCTCCTTTGGGGTCACAGCCTCATCCCCGCTTCATGGCAGAAACACCCAACACATTCCTCTCACCTTCTGTGTCAGCTAAGGGGGCAATTCCTGCCCAGAGTTTCACCTCCAGGTGAAAGCTCAGATATTTTGTTGGGCCCTTTGCAGCCCAGTGTGAGTGACACAGCTACCTCTGACCTGAGGGGAAAGTCCTGATATCCTTCTTTCAGTGCCAACAAAGAAGAAATACACTCTGAATTAAGATTTTAACAGGGCTGTATTCTGGAAGTTCAGGAAAATAAATCAATAATGGTGGTGATAAAACTGCAGTTTAATGGTAGCTGTTATAGTAAAACAATAGTCAGTGCACAGCCATTTTACCACCCTATGGCAATGGTTTCTACAGTTTACTCTGACAGATTTATGGTTACCTTCATTTAATAATTTACTTCTCTTTAGCACTACCACCACCATTATAAGTTTAAAATAAGCTCTTTTTAATTTTACTGCACAAAACCCAATAGGGTATATATCTACTGCTTTCCTAGGAAAATATTTGAATTTCAAACTGTTCATAAGCAGCAAAACAAATAAATACCATTTAGGAACCACCTCTTTTGAAGGAAATTGGATGAGCCTCATCAAATTCAGCAGAGAAATGTGTCTGAGAGCATGCAGGATGGAGAGTCCTGTGTCTGTGAACCTGCCAGTAAACTCCAAGACTGTGCTGTGCAATGAATAACAACCAGTGAACTGGTTTAAATTTCTCATAAAGTTGTATTGCAGCAATTCAGATCTGGAAGTTAGGAGAGCACTGGCATATGGGAGAATCTGGAGTGTCCTGGAAGGAGCAGTTTCATGTTAAGTCTATAAAGAAAACACAGACCAAGGGTCATGCCAGTACAACTCCACAGTTTCTGATGCCAGCGAGGACTAAGAGTGGGATCATTTTTCAGTACTGACTTTTGTGGAAATGCTATGATTTGAAGTGGATTGAGTCACCTATGAGTTAGAGAGTTACATGATCAGGACCTTGTATGCAAGAGGGACATGGAATAAATGCAGTAAAATCGAGAGGTATTAAAAAAAAAAGAAAAATTAGAAAATCAAAATGGGTAGGTGCTGTGGCTTTGAATGAAGGCTTTTGAGAAGATTTTTTGAATGAGAACTTCAGCATTATGTGTTGCTCCTGTTGATATCAGCTTTCCAGGCAGTGAAGCTGGTCTAAGGCTGGACCTTCCAGGCTCTCATGCACACAAAGTGCTTCTTCTCAATCTTGTTTCAGGGGCTGTGCTGGTGCCTCACTCTGCAGAGATGCAGGGGGGAAGAGATCAGACTTGGTGAGTGCTGTGCCTGACTGGGGACAACAGGAATTTAATGGGAAAGGATGTGTCCCGTGGGGAAGGTGACAAAGTTTGGAGGCTGAAAGATCCCAAAGAAGGAAAATTGTGTGCACGTCTTGGCATTAGCAGTTGGTGTTTCTTCCTGCACTATCCATGTTTCCTTGGATTTTGAGCTTTTTTGATGTGTTTGGTTCCTGGTCTGTGGATTTGAGTGTGACCACTGGAAGCCAGAAACATGTTAAGTCTTCTAAAAGGGCTTACAGTAATTTGTGGTGGAGCCAGGTGAGCTTATAAAGCACAGGATAAATATTGCTGCATCACAGATTAGGTGACTTAAATCAGGATTGCAATGAGGCTCTGTGTCAGGACTAAAAATAGAGAATGGGCCTATGGGTCCCTTTTGCAAAAAGCCATCCTTCCTCTATGAATGTGCTGGCCTGGTCCTGTTGAAATAAATCTGAGCAATTCCACTGATTTTAATAACTCAGAACAGAACATGAGCACCTGCTCTTTCAGGTCTGTCTCCTGCACCAATATCTAGTTTGGATTTCCTTCTGCAGCATATGCTAAATGCTTGATAATAAAATATTTGAGCAAATCCAGCATTTTTTTCAACGGAATAACATAAATTAATGATGCATAGATCAACAGAATTATATTATTTCATCAGCAAATACAAGAAGTTGGCACTTCAAAGCACAAAATATTTAGTATAAATACACATTTTACCCAGTTAGAAAGGCAAAGAAAAAAATCTTGATGTATGTTGGAGCATTTCTTCTCTGTGTAGAGTTGCTTTACCAAAAGTCCTTGAGCACTGGCCAACCTCCTTCAGCAAAAAAGGATGTAGCACAAGTCTTTTTGGAATCAAGTCTCTTTCCTTCCTTGTTTCTGCTGTCTTGAGGACTAAATGATATTAATTTGCACCAGAATACTGAACTTGAAGCAAACTTATTTCTATACTATTGGGTACTGAAGTGCTTCAAAGCCATGTTTGTGGAACAGATGGGCAAAAACAGTTTTAGGTGTGATGAAAACACCTGTCTGATATAATTTCTTTAATTTTACCTGCTTACTCTACTATTTCAAGTCCCCTTCCTGTAAAAGGAGAACTTAGAGAATGAGGCTGCCTGTCCAAACCCAAATATTGAGTTTCTGTGCAATATGCACATGCCTGCACACTATTTTTCCATAGGTTCTCCATATCTTCAGTGCACAGAAGAGGGGTGCTCAAAGAATGAGTGGATGTTTGCTAGTTCTGTTTTTCCCATTGTTCCCTGAGCAGCCCCACAAATTACTTGCACACATCATTCAAACCTTACTCAGCAATTGAAAATAACAATCATTATTTTCCTCCTGGGCTCTCCTTTAATGTTCATTGCTACTGTACCTAAATGCTTCACAAATATTAAGGCACTTATTTTTATGCCATTCACCTGGACATGCAATAACTCCACTTTACTGATCATAAAATGCAGTTCAGGGAAAGAGGTTAAAAATATCCCCATCTGCATATCCCAGATGGAGGCATGGGAGTCTGGTTTTCAGCACACCCAGACTATTGCTCTCAGCTGGAGCTGCACAAGCTCCAGGCTCCAGCCTTCTGTCACCATGGCTCCTGTGCCTTCCTAGGCACCTGGTGGTGCCCTCGTTGCCAGAGCCACTGGGAAATCTGCTTGGCAAAGGTGGGGAGGAGGTACAGCTTTACAAGGAGGCTCTAGCCCTTCTGAAAATTGGGTGTTGAGATGCCTTGAGCTGGTATCATCCAGCCGTGATCCTCATCATGTAGGTGGAGCTCATCCCACAGCTCCATGAATCCCTGCTCCTTCTGCAGGAGAACAAGGAATAAACAATCAGTGGGGACCCTCCTTGCTTTTCCTTGGCAGTGCAGGAGTGTGTGGCTGCTCAGTTTCCATCTCAGTTTTGTGGCCCAGCTCCAGATAAAACTGGGAAAATCCAGGGATATTTGAGAGGAATTACAATTAATATATAAAGCTAATGGAGTCTCAGATTTTTGGTTGTTAATTGCTGCCCCGAGATGTATGGAAAGTCTCTGTTTTGGTCCACGCATCTGAAGAAAGAGTCAGAGCTCTTCAGTTTTCAGTCTTGAGGATGTTTATTAATTCTTATCTATGAAATTTTATTTCTGCCCAGCCGAGATCTGCTCAGCAGGGCAGCCACAGGCACTCTGACTGCCCCTGAGGCGCTGGTGTCTTTTTATACTGCAAACCACGTATAACATATTTACAATTACTTTCCAATACCTATCACCTATGTTAGACAGTGCACTTCTGTTCTAAACCAATCCCAAAGTGCCAACATCACTGCAGAAAATGGAGACCAAGAAGAAGAAGAAGAAGAAGAAGAAGAAGAAGAAGAAGAAGAAGAAGAAGAAGAAGAAGAAAAGGCTAGACATGCCCAAGTTCCTCCATCTTGTCCCCATAACCCCCATAACAAAAATCCTAAAATCTACATTTTCACCCTGTGATAATTTTGTTATTATACTATTCAAACTTCTGCGACTTTCAGGTCCTCATACAAAGCTGGCAACTTGCTCCAGGGGTTGTAATCAAACCCGCAGGTGCTCTGGGCTGCGTGCCAGGGTCCCCAAGCCCCCTGACAGGGTCCTCAGCCACTCTGGACACCCGGAGGGATGAACTGAGCTCCGACAATGGAGGGCCTGCATTTGGCCTGGATCAAGGTGCCTGAGTGTGACCTTGGAGGTGGTGCAAGTAGTTCCTGTAGGCACATCTTGCAGATAGATCAGCTCTTGTCAAGCAGCATGCTGGAAGTTCAGAAATGCCTCTTGCTATGTGTCTTCTTGTTATACAGTGTTCACTGCTCAGTGAGGGTGTGCAGATGGCTGGCTCCCTCAAAACCACTGCAAAATCCTTTCCCAAATAAACAGCCCTGAGATGCTGCTGAAACCATAAAGAAATCTGCAGGCTGACATGGTTTTTACATGTCTGTGGGCTGCAGAAAAGCCAGAAACAGAACTATTCAGAGTTGATACTCTGGAAGAAACCTCCCCAACAGAGCTGTGGATTAAAACTTAGCAAATAAAATTTGTAATGCATAAGATCCATTCTGCTTACAGGAGTTTCCTCAACAGCTGTTGAGCATCCACACTGACACATATTCCCAGCAGTTACCAACCCAATGTAGATTTTGGACTGCAAAATCAGGCAGAATCACAGCACCAGGTGGAATGGCCTCAGGCCCCTTTCTGCAGCCCAGTGAGCCTCACAGAGGCTCTGAAGTAATTTCTGGGAGCCTTTGAATGACTTACACAGAGGATGTATTAAATATGCCTTAGGGGAAGGAAGGCAAAAGACTGAATTATTCTAAGACCTGCAGAAGTAATATTCAAATGTCTAAGGAGTGCTCTGGTGTCCTGAATTGAACCAGAGAAGGGGATCAGTTTTATTATGGCTGATAGGTCTCAAGACATCAGCAAAACTTTCCCTCTTGCTCCTACAGAGGAAAACCATTTTCTTGGCTTAGATGAGGGGGAACCTACCTGAATAGTAGCAATATTTGCACAGGGCAGCAAGAACACTTGCTAAAGGGATTAAAACCCCCCACTAAATTCTGTGACCATCTGCCCCCCAAAAGAAATACGATAGAAGCAGGATTAAGGCACTTTAGGAAATTGACTGGTTGTTCTGAAGATGTTATGAACACCACTGTCCCCTAAATCATCTATTCAAGAGGTAAGCACTTTTCTCCCCTCCAGAATGGGCTTTTGCTACTCTTTCATTCTAACCAGTGAAAGGAACAGCTTTTTTCTGGTGGTGACAGAGGAATTAGTCAAATGGTTGGTTAGTTGCCTTCTGAAGTAGCCCCTGTAAATCATCAATGGTCACTCAAGAAACATTTAATTTTCATAGTTATCAATGAGAATTTGGACCCAAGTTGTGAAAACATACAGCTTTAAAAACCCACATAATTTTCTGGTAAGTTAAAATGATAGGGGAAATAGACACTGGGATGACAATCAACCAGGATTTCTGACAAAAGGCAGTTACTGCTAAGACAGAAATAAAAACCATCAAAACTCAATTTTAATATCCTGAGACTGTCAGCTTTTTTCCTGACTATAAAACCATTCTGCACATAACTCCTTGATTTCATTTTTCAGGGTTAGTGGTAGTTTCTACCACAAAGGTTGTTACTATCACGAAGGTTACTGTCACAGAGTTCCACAGCAATGATGTGTTTTCACCGTGGAGGATTTTCATCTGAAATTATTTATTTGGTGAGTAACAAACCACAAAAATGGATCAGATTAGGGAATGTGGAGAAGTACCAATGCAGATAACTCTGCTAGGTGGTTGAGTCTGGGATGAATTTGAGGGTCATCATCAAGAAACATCCCTTGAGTTTCAGCCTTGGGGCAGTGAGATCCATTTTCTGCAGGACGTGGAAAGCGGGTTCATCCTGCAGAACAGATGTTAGTACAGATGTAGTACAGGCTGAGAAAACAAACCAACTCCCAGTGTGAGGAGTGCAGGCAGCGCCTGGATGTGTACCCACCTGGCAGCTCATGGGGATGGGAGCAGAGATGGTGGTGGTGGTGGTTCTTGTGCAGTTTCAGCCCACTTGTACGGGGAGTAGAGAGGTGGCTTCCCTCCAGCTGGGCTTGGCAAGTGGCTCCATGTACGTTTCAAGTCACAGTCAGTGTCAAGGAATATGCATGTGGAAACACAGGACTTGGTACCTTTGGCAATGATAGGTGGAGAAATGTGTGGGTGACAATCCTGTTTTTTCATCAGCACTGCAGAAAAATGTGTTGTGCCATATTGCAGTAATGACTTACATGGCATCAACATTCCTGGATTTTTGCAGCCATGGCATTGCTGAAACGAGAGAGTTTTTCTGTCAGTGTATTCTTAAATGTTTTTTTAGTCTGAGCTAAGTGTCTAAAGATTTTATGTTGATTTCAGACAGTTCGGTCTCACTGTCTCCTGTTACCTTTGTGTAACAGAACAGCTACCTTAAACTGAGTAGTTTCTGGCTTCTGGCTGGGTAATTTAAAATTCTCAAATGGGAAGACTGGAAGATAGCATTTGCTAAATAATTAATCACATATGATCTTGTTTGCAGGCTGAATTTTTTTACTTGTGGGGATAAACGTATGCTTGCATGAAGAACAATCCTTTTGCACTAATCTGTCCAGACAAAACTTTGTTGTAGCCAATATCAAACATCCTGGGAAATCAACATGGTTGCAATGAATAGCTGTGAAGAATATAAATGAGGGTGCTTAAGTTTTTTTGGGTTGTCTGAAATCCAAGCTGAATGCAGCAGCAGCAGCCCTCAAAGAATGATTTTTAAAAATATATAAATAATTCACTGTTTGCACAAAGCCTGCATTTTATTTCTATTTAGCTTTGGATTGCTCAAGTTTATTTTCCTGGTATTTGGGAGGTGTGGAAGCATAATATTGGCCCTATCATTGCAAGCAGAGATGTAATTCTGGGAGTGGTGGGAGAGCTTGACTCATGCTGTGATTTCTTCCAGAGAGCCTGAACCATGACAGCTCCTGGTCTGCTGTTCTCTCTGCTCGGCCCTGGAAAAGGCAGGAAGCAGGAAGAGTATTTTATGGACAGGGAAGGGAGGCCAAGGACTTTTTTGTACCCTGTGGTCCTGCTGAGGGGAGGCAGCCATGGCTCCGAACAGCTCTGGGCAAGAGCTCGGGTTACACTCCTCCTTTCCTCCAAAGTGTGTGGCACACCTTGCAGCGCAGCAAACAGGCAAACCTCAAAAAGGGAAGCAAAATGCTGCCCTTCCTCAATGATCTTATCAGCTCATGCACGGGATTTCAAATACCTTTGGGAGTTTTTACTGGTACTCCAACTTGCTATTCTCTCCACAAACCCCTTCAGTCCCCAAATAGCATCTTAGAGATCTAAGAATCAGAGCCCCTGGCCCTCCTGCAGGCATAATAAGATTTGTTTCCTGTTTACTGGAGTGTGTCTGTGCGTGTTTAGAGCACTGAGGCTGGGAGCAGGGGCTGAAGGGAGCTGATGTCAGGCTGAAGGACCTGTTTTCTTCCTAAACTGCTGGGAACACATAATTATAATCGACACCTTAAAATTTCAAAGCATCTTTCAGAATTGCTTCCACTCCATAGCGATAATTATTGCTGTACAGTCATGAGGAAACATCACATTCAAGAACACTTGGTGTAGTTCACTTGATGAGGACGTGTATTCAAAGACTAAAAGAACAATAAATGGAGTTATTCCTCTGAAGGCATTGAAATTCATTTGAGCTGATGGCCTCAAATGTGTGTTTGTCAAATGCAGGTAATGTTCAGTTATACTGTGAATCACAGACTACCAGAGCTGCTGCATACTGATGTTTGATGGAAAGGATGTGCTAATGCTGCTTCTGCTTGATTTTGTCAGCTCTATTTAGCCTTATATTTGTTGTCTATCTAATAGTGGACTGAACCTCTATAATTTAACATGTTTTTCCTTATTAAATGTAGATTTGGTTTGGCTTGTAGCAGAGGCGTGAGAACAGGTCAGGCAGGAATCTGTCTCAGAACCTGAAGGCTTAAGCTAATTTCACTTTTTCTTATCTTTTACTAAGCAGTCCATCCTTTCTGTCTGTTCTTATAGTCCTGAAAAGGTGGTGAGCTGAGCTAACACTACAAGTCAGGGTCTTAACCATCCCCTGAAATAATTGTGGTTTTGCTAACACATAAAGCATTTAATTAAAAGGTTGAAGGTTTATACAACCCTTCAAACCGGGAGAATGCTTCCAGTTTTTAATCACATTTTTGAAGTAGAAATGGAAGAGTCTGTGGGAGTTTATTTTCACTGTAATAAATATTTCTCCTGGGTGGTTGTTCTAGGGGCTCAGAAACTGAGTGGGCTTCTCTAGGGCCTTGGCACAGAGTTTTTGTGATCTTGTAAGATCAATGGGATTAATAACTGGGCTTGAGCTTTGTTCCCCACCAGTAACCTCCAGCACTGGCTGCAGCCTCCAAAGGGAGTACTGGCCATGAAAAGGCAGTGTTTGCCTACCTGAATCACTGGTGTAGCATTTGTTCCACTCCTTTTTGGCCTGTATTTAAATTCTATGTGTGCTGAAATGTCTTCTCCCAGCGTAAGCCAATTGGTACTGGGGCTGGAATGAGCTGCCCCTTCCCAAATGAGCCCTGGGATGTGTTTGGGTGAGCCCCAGCCAGAGCTGAAACACACAGAGGGGAGATCTGGTAGGCAAAGCAAGGTGCTCAAACAATTATCATTTTCCAGGACACAAGCTGAATAAGTGTCTCCATCCTTTTGGAAACAGCCTGGGAAACTGGTGAAAGGAACTGGTAGTGCTAGAAAAGAATTAAATAACCTAGAAGTGCAGCTTTGGCTACCAAGGGAAATATTCAATTTTGATTTTTGAGAAAAAAAATTGTTGCTCAGTATAATTTTGCCTGAAGTTTTCTCACACTGTTTCTGCTCTTGGAAGAGGGAATATGGGAAAATGAGGTTCTGTCCAAGGATATGAGTTTGTCTGAAGGCCATTCATGAGAGTGCATGTCACTAAGAAAGCACTGGGTTCCCTCTTTATGGCCTTCTGCCTTTCACTACCATGAAGGAAAAACATGAGATATGTTTAGCATTTGGGGTTTTCATATGTCAAAACTATAAAGAAAAAGGTGATGCAGAGAAGGACCAGACCACATTACTCTCTGCAAGCCCTGCAGAATTTTGCCTCCACAGACGCTGCTCCTGAGCTCGGTTTCTTGGGCTCATCAGTGCAGCTGTGTGACAAAACTTTGCAGGAGGTGTCCCCAAAGGAGTTTGGTTTTGACAGTAACCTGCAATAAGTTGGGGAATGTCAGTGAGGTGCTCTCCAAACTGTCAGAGATAAACAATTAGGAATAAAAATATCACTTTTATTTTTTTGCTTTTTTCTTTTTTGATCTATAATTGGCTTCTAATTTCAACATTTTAAAGCATTTTAAACATCCACCCTAATGTTAATTGACTCACAGTTGGGGAGCATGATGAGCAGATGCCACTTACCTGTTCCTTGGCACCCCGAGCAGATACCACCTGCCTTCTACAAGGCATCATAAACAGATTCAACCTGTTCATTGGCAATGTGAGGCAAAAACACCTTCTGTGTTCCCTGGAAAAATGAGGAGTTGCCACTTGCCCCCTGCTTATTGTCTTGAACAAAGATCTGGCACATACTTTCTGCCTTGTGTCAGCAGGAGAGATCAGAGACTGCCATTTATCTCAGATGGCACTCTCACCTTTAGGTGCACGTGGTGTCTCATTTTTCAAGAGCAATTAGGTGCAGAAGAAATCATCCCAGCAGTTACAGTAGTGCTGTATTTGTGCCTGGAAGCCCAGTCTCAGGATCTGTTCATGAGGCTGCTGGATTTTCCCATAAGTAAAATTTCAGGAAGGGTGCCAGCTGAGGTTAAGTAGTTTGTCATCATTTAACTTGGCTTGTGAATTGAATTTATGGCGGTGTTGTACAAAGCTTGAAGGATCTCTGAGTGTTTTGGTCAGATGGTTTGGTCAGATGGTCAGAGATTCTTGATGGTTTTGAGATTTGCTTTCTCCCTCAACCCAGCTGATCAACTGGTGGCCAAAAATAGGAGTTCAGGTTGCAGTGAATACAAATGTTGGCTGGAATGAGCCATTGGCAGCTCCTTTGCAGCAAATGGAACCTGGAGAATTTGCTCATGCTGGAATTAAAAGCTTGAACAGATATAACCCAAAAAGTCTGGAGAGCAAACCAGAGTGTCCTGGAGGTGTTCTAGCTGTACTGTGAAATGATGTGAGAAGGACAGAATTCATCAGGGATTGTTCTGAGTGAAAGACCCTTGATTTCATTCTCATCCATGCAAGGTATGCAAAATGAGAAAGCACTGCCCATTATTTACGTCTTGCAGGTATCAGTCCCTGGTGCTGTGACAGAATTTTCTTAACCAATCCCTTAGGCTATGTATTTCATTTTCTCTTTCTCCACAGCTCTCCCTTTGCTGTCAAGCAGTAAATACACTTGTTATGTGTCCTCACTCCAGCAAATGACAGATCTTACCCTTAAGTATTATCTCTCATTAAGATGTCACTCCTGCCTCTCCTGCCCAAGGCAGCAGCTTCCAATACCTTTGTCTTACAGGCACTGCAAATGCTTCCCTGTCTCCCATGCTGCCTTTCATTCCTGAATACACTTCCTGGAAAATATTCATAAACCCCCTCATTATTTTCCTTTAAATCCTTTTTAAAAGCTCTCCTAGGCCGTGTTACCCACAAGAAACTCCTTGATTACAGACCCCTGGGTGTAGAGACCACAGCTCCTTGCAAGGACCTTGGTGTTTTGTCCCAGCAGATGACAGAGTTCTGTACTGCCTTCACTTCTTCTCCCGTGTGAATAGTGGAGTTTTAATATGATCCAAGCTGCATAGAGCTCCTGCAGACTTAGAGCAGATGTTGCAGAAGTGTTTCCCTCCTGGAGAGGCCACAAGAAGCTCTCCTGGGCAGTACCAGAGCCTAAACCAGAGTGGCAGCCCAGAGGGATGGCATGCATAAGCCTTGTTTGAGCCAGGACAAAACCATCTCAATTTGTTTTTTCCTGTTGCCAAGTTAAAGCTCAGTTCCAGCTTTGCTCTTCTACACAGCTGTTACAATTAGAAGCTGGGCCCTCTAAACTACTGATGAAACTTTATTTCAAACGCTCATGGTGCTGGGAGAGCAATGTTAAGCTGTGCAGCGAGTGTCCAGCAAGCCATGTGGGCAACAAGATGCAGCTAATACAGAATTTCTGAGCATGCAGGCCTCTATTTGAGCAAGCTCTTGGGCACATCAAACTGTCACATAAGATTTCCGTGACGAGTTGGCATGAAATTCAAATTATGGGCAACTCTTGCTTTCCAGTCTGCTGACAATTTATTGGGAATTGCTCTGAGTCTCTGCTGCAGGCCACTCCTTTAGCTTAACATGACCTGACAGACAGTACCCAGTGCTGTGCTTGGTGACACAAAACATCACACAGTGCCTCTGAAGAGAGAAGGGGGCAGTCCTGGGGGTAGAAATGCTTTTTAAAGCCTTTATAGGGAAAGAAGAGTCTTTATTCACAAACGCTCAGGATGGAGGCACTTGGCTTTAATTCCCCTCTATATCCTCAGGAAACTGGTGATGTGCTTCTAATGCAAAAATTGCCACCAGTACCATCCTGCACCATGGGACAGGGGGGTATTCAATGACCAAATCAATCCCTGCCTTGTGGCAGCACAGTGACACCCTCAGCTCCTGGGGCATTACACACCAGGCATGCCCCAAGAGCAGCAATTCCCAACCTGGGCTCATGTGGCTCTCAAATGGAAATATGCCTCCAGCCCCTTCTTCTGCAATACAAATGTAAATAGCACTTAAACTCTTCTTCCTAATTTAATTAGGAAATAATTTAAATCTCAACTTTTTCTCCAGGTCAGAACTGCTTGTGCTGCATCAGGAAAAGACCGTGCCCAGAAGGGCAGTTTGGCACAACCATCTCCTTTGTGTATGAAATATCTAACTGCATTTCAGACTTCATTATAATTTATCTTGCTGTTCCCTTCTCTGCTTCTTTCCCTCCACTATATATTAGGTCCTAAAAAGCCTGCAAACTCACACAGCTTAATAGGTAATAAAACTTTTTGCCACACTCTTTTGCAAGCGAGTTTCAAATTAGATCAAATGAGAAACTTAGCTGACTCTGCCCAATATCTCAGCAAGCTTGGGTCCTCCCAGAAGGTCTGTACCTATAAATACCACATTTCTGCAAGCTCAGTAGCAAAGCATAGACATGCAAATGTGAGCTGGCCTTCCTGAACCTGGCAGTGGCAAGCACAGCAGCTGCACTTGCAGGCAGTTGCATTGCATAGCAAGCAGGCACTTTGGAGCAGCTCCACTTGAAATGATCTGGGAAAGCCACAGCCCTCTGCCTGACCACTCTGCCAGTAAAGATGTTTGTGGGTCCCTGGAAAGAATGAGAGTGCCTTTTCCAATTTCACCACAGCTGTGGAAATAGAAAGGCACAGCACTTTTTTGGCCAAGGGAGTGCCAGCAGTTCAGTGGGGAGGGGTCAGGGGCTGCTGGTGTGGTCAGAGCAAGGAAAGTGCAGTGACAGTGGCCTTGCATGCAAAAGGCTGTGGGGCTGTAGGAGGGACAGGGTGCTCTGCATTCAGCAGCTGTGCTGCTCTGTGTGCAGAAAGTGGCAGCCTGCAGGTCTGGGGATGTTGGCTCATGATGAGTTCAGTTCAAAAGGAGAGTCACAGCAAAGTGATAAGAGAGTCCTGAGGCATCATTCCAACTGAGTGGAATTAAGGTCTTATGTGGATTTACATTCATTTACCAATTTCTGACTTTCAAGACGTGTCTTTTCCTGAATTTAAAAGTTCCATCAACCAACCTCAGGTCTTCACTTTGCAAATCAATCCCTCCTTCTCTCTGGTGGGAATAAAATCGTTATTTGTAAGAGCTAGGATAATACAGGGAGCTGTAATTACCATCCATATTTTCAGTTCATGCTACAGCAGGGTGAAAAGTCCATGTAATTTTTGAGTGTTCTCCACCCTCTTCTGTTTATACTCTTCTGGTAGTGAAACACACACCAAAATCCCCCACAGACCGGTTTCTGCTTTTGTAAAGTGCTGCCTATTTTACTCTATAGAGGTGGTGAGAACTCTCTGAGTACTTGGTGCAGGTCCCTCTCTGCCTCTTGCAGCCCCTCTGGCCCTGACCCTGAGAGCTGATCCCTGGCTTGTGCTGCTGGGAGCAGCTCCCGTTTTTCCCTCCTGACAGAGATGTGCCAGAGCTGAGGTGAATGCTCGTGGATTAGGTCTCTAATTAGAAACATGGTTTCACTGTGCAACTCAGTCTAGGACAGGTGGGAAAGGATTTTCCAGATCTAAGTCTGTGGAGCTGCAAGGATGGGGCTCAGGGGCCTTCCAAGGGTGGGAGCACAGCACATACAGCACACACAGGACATGAGTGCAATGTCACATGGATGTGCTTTCCCAAGTCCAGCTCCCAAGAGGGAACAGAAACCCTGTAGGACTCAGGGGCACCCAGGTCCAAGATCTCACAGGACCTCCCATCCTTTTGTTTGTCAGCTAGAGAAAAGTAGAGCATGAAAGTCTCTATGCTGTTTTTCTTCCTGTCTTGCTTGGCTCCCTACCCTCACATTGTTTTTAAGCTCTTAAAAAGCTCTTCTTAAAAAGAGCTTCCCCTCATGTTCCCCTCTGTTCTACATGTGAGTTCTCTGAGTTTTTCAACCCATCCCACATCCCATTTTCAACCTGTCTCACATCCCATTTCCTCCTTGTGCCCATCCCATATTTTCTCCCCCTTCCCTAATCCCTCCCTGCAAGGATTGGTTTGTCACTTTCTCTTTGAAAATACTTCTAAGCATCTTCTGTTCTTCTCAGATCACATCTCCCCCAGATAAAATTCTGTAATAAAAACCCCTTTTGACAGAGTCAGGTCGTTGCAACATTCATTTTTCTTCCCCAGGCTGTGAGCTGACCCTGACTGGGTGTAGGTCAGATTTGGTGGCTACCCAGGCTACCAGTGGCTGTGAAATCTGGCAGCTAGACAGCCCTTCAGCTATTTGGCCCACATGATGCAATTTGTTTGGTTTATGGGCACCAGGCTCTGTCTCTGCACAGAACTTATCTCTTCCCTGGGTGCTGTTGGAAATGGGGCTGTCATCAGGTGTGCTGTAGATGCCATTAACTGCAGTAATTGTTGTTTGACCCCATTGTGTGGGAAGTGTGAGAGTTCAAGGAAGCCTCTGAGGATGACTGGGCTGTCACAGTGACAGATGGAAAGGATGAGATCCGACTGCCTGATCCTTGGGTGGGTATTAGAAGGACACTGTGGTGCTCTGTCAACCTGTCACTCCTTTCAGCTGTGCTCTAATGTCTCCAGGTGGAGCTCAAACCCTTTCTTTTACAGGCTCCCAGGTAAAATAAATTAACACTTGAGTACTTTGAATACTGACTTTTAAACAGCAGAGGTTGTTCCCCTTAACTTGGTTTGTGCATCTTTGCCTCTGTCTTATAACTGGTGTTTTCCTCTAGTGGTACCAGTCAGGATTAGCTGGGGAGCTGTGTCAGGAATTGTGAACTTCTGGAGATCTTCTCACAGTTCTGGCTGTGGGTCAGATAAAGATGTTGACTTTGGGATAGATTTACCATCCCCATGGAAAGAGAGTATCTGATGATAAAGGTGAAATTGGTGAGGTGGAGGGAGATGAGCAGGTGGCATTCACCCATCAAGAGGGTCTCTGGAACCCTCTGTGATGGTGATAGAGCTTTCTTTAAATTGAGTGTTTGGGCAGGAACAGCTGGGGCCGAAGGCAGAGCCTTGGGATAAACCACCAGCTTTACTGGTCTGGAAGTGACATTTGGAGCCTACATTTGGAGCCCTTTATCAATGTTGTAACTTAGTTAAAATTAAGTTAATTAACTCATGTGATAAAATCTGCGGTAGATAGATGCACTCAGGTATATTCCTGACTGTTCATCAAAAGGGAATGAAATAAAAGTTTTAATTATTCTAGCTCTTAGAAGTTAAATGAAACAAATCCTATTTTATAGGTTTTTCAAACTAGATGATAGCAGACAATAAGAATGCTGGGACAGTGGACTGGATAATGAATGCCATCCTAAGCACCCAAAACAGTAGGCTAAAACTTCTTCCTCTGCACTTCAAAAGCATCAAGTTTTTCCTCAAACCTATTAGTGTGCAAAGGGCTGTGCATAACTGAGATGCAAGATAGTGGAGACAAAGAATCATATTCCTGAAATACTACTGATTCCTTAAAATGCTCTAAAATTCATTCCCTATGTATATGTATCAGCTTATATCTCCAGTTTCATAGCCTTGAGCTGAGTAATTATCAATAAAATAGCATGTGATTGACTTACAGATCAAAGTCTGTCAGTGGGGTGTTGTGGGGTGGCAATTCCTTCTACAGCTGGCTGGAGCTTTTGGCTTTGGAGTAAGCAGTGGCACCTTATGTTCTTGTTCTTCACTATTTTCTTTAACTCTTTTAAAATTTTTTTTTCTTTTCTTTTTTTTTTTTTTCCCCCCAATTTCAGAGTTCTCTGACTATCACACACACTGTGTCACTGCCTTTGTCCCCTGTGGTTTAGTTCTGGGTCACCTACTCCTTCCCACTCTTGCACATCTGTTCCCTTGTGATTCTCCACTTTCTCCTCCACAGAGCAGCAATGGACACAAGCAACACAAGCAACCAGCTTCCTCTCTTTCTGCCCATGAAGGTCTCAACCAAATATCTTAGAAGAAAAAGGGGCACACAAAAGAGCATGGGATCTTCCTTTGCCTGCTGCTGAGTCCATGGGATGCTCTGGTGGGAAGGCAGGGGGAGGGAGGCAGCTCAGAGATCCCTCCTTGAGGCATCCCTGGGGGCTGGATTCAGTTCTGTCTGCTCCTCTCTGTTTCTGTGCTCTCCTGGCAGCCTTTGCTCGTGGTCACTGTCACAGGCACTGAGCTGAAGAGCCCCTGGGTGGCCCAGCAAGGCCAGCCCCGAGGCTGCCTGCAGTGAGCAGTGAAACTCTGTGCTGCCCACATCCCTCAGGCACTGGAGGACATTCACACTCCTGGTGAACCACCGTATTTCTTCCTCAGAGGCAGAAAGGGGCTCTCAAGTCAAGCTCTGGCCTCCTGGGGGCTTGCACAAGCATTTTCAGCCACATCCAGGCCAGGTTTCACGTGGACGGCTGAGTCTTGCAGCTCTTTTCACATGGGGGGATGTTTCTGCCTGGCCACAAAGAAGTGATAGAACAGGGAGAGCACTGTGAAATACTTGGCATCTTTGTTCAAGTTGTCTTCTCCTGGCCCTGGGAATCAGAGATGTGCCACTGGACACAGTGCAATGTGTGGAGGTGTCTTGTTTTAGGAACAGCCCATGGAGAGTGAACCTGCAGGGCAGGAATGCAAACATGTGAGGCATCAGCTGGTGAACCAGGGCACATAAAAAGAAAGCAGCAGCAGAAACATTTGGAAATAAAATATTCTGGGGATTATTTTAAAATAAGCCCAGGGTGTATTAGAAGGAAAACATTAAACTTATCAAATTTGGGTTTTAACTTACTAAAGTCAGTCCTGTCCTCACTTTAAATGCTGCCCAAAGCAAAATTCAGTGAATGCTGAACTTTCTGCAAAAGAAACAACCACACACTGATAGTTTAGAGCCATGGTCATCCTCATATGTTACCAACTTTTAAATATGGTACTATGTTACTATCTCAACAAACATATTACTGTGTTCTGTATAGATGCAGAAATTGGACTTCATTGCAAAGGGAATTCTTTTCTTTTCCCCCAGCAATTTGCTGCAATCAGTAAATTTTGACCAAATATTTAGTCTACAGGCTGAAACTGATTTTTCTTCCAGAAGTAAGGCAAAAAACTCGGTACTGAAAAATAAGCTTATAGGCATGGCTGTGATAATCTGATTTTAGAACTAGCACTCATCATTTTCTTTGCACTGAGAATGATAGACAGGTAAGAAAATATCTTGGCTGTAGCTCTCTATTCCTGCTGGAAGAAAGAATTCTCTTACCTTCCACCAGAATTTCCAATAAATCTATATTTAGTATCGTTCATAGTCTATCACTTGATGAAATTACTTTCCATCGTGAATGTGCAATAAAGTCTGACAGTGAAATATGTGAGAACATTAAATTCTCAATGGCCATGTTATGAGCAAAGGTGATCCAACAAAAAATAATATACTTTAAGGAGCAGACAGCAGGGCCCTGTCTCTGATCTCATTGACAAGGCTTAGCAGTGGTAGACCTCTCTTTGCATTATAACATCATTCATTTATATGGATGTATGGGAGAGAAGTTCTTTTTTTCTACAGATGTGCTTCTCCTCTCCCACACAACATTTCAAATGTTTGATTTTACTATAGTGTCAAGTGTATTATTTTTTGTTAGATCACCTTTGTTCATGAGGTCCAGTTCAGTGTAAAGCCAGAGATAGAAATTCTATTAATAGAAATGAATAGAAATTAATGAAAGAAGAGAACCAATGAATTGAGTGATACAGGCTGGAAAAAACTATTCTCATCCCACCTAGAAAAAATATTCCCCTCAGGCAGACTATGATTTCCCCTATCCCATTCCCTATTTATGTTTGGAAAGCTAAAATTCTGCTGTTTCTTATAGAGAGGAGAATTTTACTGTTGGTAGTCAAATTCTCTGAGTCCCTGGTGGTTATTATCTACTCCTCTGGCATGGTTAAAGATCTGCTTTTATTTTAAGAAGTAAGAAAAAGACTAGAATTTACTTGAGGATTAGGGTCTAAAGTGATTGATGTGCTCACGTGCCTTTTCTTATAACTGGGTATTTTACATATTTTCTTATTACCTCCACTGTCCCTAGGAAAGCTCCCCTTGCACAGCCTTCTGCTTTTCTCTCTCTCTCCCTTTTAATTGTGTGTGTTTATTGGATTTCATTTCTGGAGGACCCCTTACAGAAAGGTTTTTTTCATATCCTAGTTAAAAGGTGCTACCCTTTTATCACCCCGCTAAGGCTGAAATCCAATCTGAGCCCTCCCATGTGGTGCTCTTTATTTATGGTATCATTACAGTTTGTTCCAGAAGAGCAAACCCTCTGCAAAACTTTCAGGATACTTATCTAGCAAGGATTGTCACTTAGCCATGGCTGGCCTCCAATCTGATGCCTTAAATATGAGCCTCACATGAAGATAATGCTTTTAATCAGAAAAGGGAGACAAGCTGTAAGAGCTTGTTCACAATACCTGCCAGCAGGGAGCTGTGGTGGAATCAGGACAAAATCCAAGTCTTTGTTTCCAGAGAGGTTTGGTCCTTGGGCCCCAAAGGCTTTTTGAACAGCAGCACCAGGTGACTGCCCCAGCTTCTCCTCAGTCCCTGCTCCCACCCTACAGGAAATGTCAGCCTGGGGCTCCTCAGCCCTGGAGAGACAAGAGGGGCAGGGCTGAGGGTGCAGAGGTGCTGGTGGGGTACAGATCTGCCCTCCAGCACTGCTTGGGCTTTGGAAGTTTGCTGCGGCAGAGTGGGAGCTGACGAGCCAACAGAGCTCTACTGCAAAGTGTCTGAGGTCCATCGGCTGCTCTGGGAATTGGGGGCCAATTTATTTTTCCTCTTCTTGTAGGCCAACACTGGGTTTTCAGAGGAAAGGTGTTGGTTGAGGGAATTTGGAAATAGCTGATTAATTGGGTTTGCTGATTGCTTTTCAATTGCAGCTGACATTTCTAACGTGATATTGCAGGTTTAGTTTCAACATTTCCTCTTCTATAAGGGATCAGATAAGAACAGACAGAATTACTCATTGCATTAGGGAAGGATTTACATATATGACTGTAAATTCCTGACTGGTAAATATCAGCCACTTTTGCATTGTGATAATTTCTACAAGCTCGGAGTGAAATACTGATGATGTATGAAAAAAACTCTTAAAAATAATCAGCCTAATATCCAACTCAAATTTTAGAAATAAACATAAAAGCACAGTAAATTTCCTGAGATTGATGAAATTCTATTGGAGTTAAACATTTCCTCACCATCTCTATATTTTCCATATAAAGGAGGGTACAGGGAAACACAACCCTTACAGTTTAAAAGAAGCAACTTTCTGTGACAAGTTATAGTTTTAAATATGAAGAATTCATTCATCTTAAAGCCTAGCTTTAGCCTTCTATAAAACATAAATATTAATTGACTTTGAAAAAAAGACAAATCAGAGGATTTTATCCTTAAAACCCAGTTAGGTTCAGGTATGTATCCAGCAACATGCATCTAAAATAACAATTCTTACATAAAATGCTCATAATGATTAAAATACAGTTCCAAACCTTGCTGCCTTAGTCTTTATGGGAGTTTTTAGTGATATTGAAAAGCAGAAGTGCTGATGATCCATACTTTATTAAGGATACTCAATTTAAGAACATATGCATTCAAAATTCACAATTTTATATCAGCTGGAACTCTGCTGTATACCTGCATCAAGTAAAAATATCTCTGCAGAAGACAATATCAAGTCCAAATGAGAAAGATGAGCACTTCCCCCCTAATCACAGAAACAGGAGAAAATGCACCTTTCACAGCAGGAGTGGTAAAAGGATGTAATCAGCAAAGCAGGGCAGGAGTCACATGTACAGGTTTTAAAAAACCCCATTTCTGGTCGAAGTGATGAGCCACTCAGTGGCCAGACCTCTCCTTGGGAGTTTGCAGCAGTCTGAGCCTGCAAAGCTGTTATATGGCTCTGGGTCCACGTCTGTGTGAGAGGCAGAAATTGAACTGGAGGTGTGAAGAGGTGGGAAAATTCATAGCATGCCTGGATGCTCTCACTCAGGGGTTTTAAGTGGCTGTAGATCTCTGTGCTTTATGCCTCAGAGAATTAAATTATAGTGAATTAAAGACTCTGCTGCACAAACTCCAGTGATTCATGGGGGGAAGATTTAAGTGATTATCAGGCTGTTCCCTCCTCTGGCTGGAGACTTCTTCCAGCAGGGTCATAACTCGGCCTGCCTTCATCCTCTCTGCAGTGAGTGCTGCAGTTATCACTCTGTCTTATTAATTGCTTACACAATCAATTGCAGTTTGGATTAACTCTTGAGGCAGTGAGCTGTGGCACCAGGAATTAGAACTTCCCCATCACCTGCACTTCTGCTTCAGTGCTGGGGATAAACAGAGAGGACAGGCAGGTGGAAAAGGCAGTGTCCTCTGGGATGCCAGCTAAATCTTAGCCGAGCCAGTGTGTTAGGACCCTGAAGCACCCCAGCATCTTCCTGCAGACTGAATGTGCTTTGAGTTATGTGCATCGTCTCCTGCCTGCAGTAGGTTTGCTTTGACCTTCCTGAGTGTGTGTGTGCAAACAGGACCCTAAAAAGGGAGGCTCTGCCCTAGCCAGGCAAACAGGAGAGCGAGGACAGCTGAGCGTCCCTGCCACCTGTCACCCCAGGAACAGTCATGTGGGAATGAACAGGCAGTTTTGCTATTTGCCTTTTTATGTTGTCTGGTTTTCTTACAGAAGCTGTGAACCCGAGCCTGTTGCCACAGGCAGGGATGCAGAGTGATGAAAGGTCTGTGTTACCCACTTCAAGGAAAAATATGCCAGTGTGTGGTAGGTGTAGAAGGAGCTGAGCCCCATGGGGTGTAAGTTTGGTAGTGTTAGAGCACCTTTTATTGAAGGAAAGGAAATAAAAAGGAGTGAGGGCATGGATAGACTCACACCTGACCTGGAGGGGTTCCCCTGCAGTGGCAGGAGAAGGGGATGCTGTGGCTGGGGTCTCTTTCTGTGCCTGCTGAGGTTTCCCATGGAGGGATCTGCACTGGCCATGGCAGGAGGCAGGACAGCTCTCTGCCTCTTCTGCAGGTCAGCAACAGAAATTCCACACACTGAAAAGCCCAAAGCAACAATCAAGGCCACGAGACTGGCCTGAGTTAATTCTTACTTAAATTTTAAGTGAATCCAAACCAACCCCTCCCCTTTAATGTAACATTTTGCTGTGGTGGAAAATCGAATTTACCCTTGGGAAATAGATCTGGTGATTAAATACAAATATTGATTAAAATGGGAGTTTGCAGCAGTCTGAGCCTGCAAAGCTGTTATATGGCTCTGGGTCCACGTCTGTGTGAGAGGCAGAAATTGAACTGGAGGTGTGAAGAGGTGGGAAAATTCATAGCATGCCTGGATGCTCTCACTCAGGGGTTTTAAGTGGCTGTAGATCTCTGTGCTTTATGCCTCAGAGAATTAAATTATAGTGAATTAAAGACTCTGCTGCACAAACTCCAGTGATTCATGGGGGGAAGATTTAAGTGATTATCAGGCTGTTCCCTCCTCTGGCTGGAGACTTCTTCCAGCAGGGTCATAACTCGGCCTGCCTTCATCCTCTCTGCAGTGAGTGCTGCAGTTATCACTCTGTCTTATTAATTGCTTACACAATCAATTGCAGTTTGGATTAACTCTTGAGGCAGTGAGCTGTGGCACCAGGAATTAGAACTTCCCCATCACCTGCACTTCTGCTTCAGTGCTGGGGATAAACAGAGAGGACAGGCAGGTGGAAAAGGCAGTGTCCTCTGGGATGCCAGCTAAATCTTAGCCGAGCCAGTGTGTTAGGACCCTGAAGCACCCCAGCATCTTCCTGCAGACTGAATGTGCTTTGAGTTATGTGCATCGTCTCCTGCCTGCAGTAGGTTTGCTTTGACCTTCCTGAGTGTGTGTGTGCAAACAGGACCCTAAAAAGGGAGGCTCTGCCCTAGCCAGGCAAACAGGAGAGCGAGGACAGCTGAGCGTCCCTGCCACCTGTCACCCCAGGAACAGTCATGTGGGAATGAACAGGCAGTTTTGCTATTTGCCTTTTTATGTTGTCTGGTTTTCTTACAGAAGCTGTGAACCCGAGCCTGTTGCCACAGGCAGGGATGCAGAGTGATGAAAGGTCTGTGTTACCCACTTCAAGGAAAAATATGCCAGTGTGTGGTAGGTGTAGAAGGAGCTGAGCCCCATGGGGTGTAAGTTTGGTAGTGTTAGAGCACCTTTTATTGAAGGAAAGGAAATAAAAAGGAGTGAGGGCATGGATAGACTCACACCTGACCTGGAGGGGTTCCCCTGCAGTGGCAGGAGAAGGGGATGCTGTGGCTGGGGTCTCTTTCTGTGCCTGCTGAGGTTTCCCATGGAGGGATCTGCACTGGCCATGGCAGGAGGCAGGACAGCTCTCTGCCTCTTCTGCAGGTCAGCAACAGAAATTCCACACACTGAAAAGCCCAAAGCAACAATCAAGGCCACGAGACTGGCCTGAGTTAATTCTTACTTAAATTTTAAGTGAATCCAAACCAACCCCTCCCCCTTTAATGTAACATTTTGCTGTGGTGGAAAATCGAATTTACCCTTGGGAAATAGATCTGGTGATTAAATACAAATATTGATTAAAAACGGCACTGGATTTTTAGCACCATTTTTTCCAGCTTCAGGTCCTGGCCATTTCGTATTTGATGCATTTGACTGCTAGATAGGAATTTTTAGAACCTACCCAAGTAACCCCTTAGGCCTGATGGGATAAACAGCTGGAGCTCGTGGAGTTCTTTGTAAGTATACTTTCAAATCCCCCAGTAATTGTCAGGAAATTTCTTAGAATCTTTTCCAACTTTTCAGAGTTTTTTTGAGTGACAGATGTTGCATTTTCATCACAGATGGGTAAGTGTCATATGCAGGGAAAATCTAAGCTCACTGCTTCTATCAGTACTCTTTAATCATGCACCTAATGACTGCATTTGTCCAGGGCCACTGTGTTGTACTAAGAATTCACAGTGCCCTGATTATCTGCAAGTCTGTCCTGCTGAAGATAACGTTTGCTTGCTGTAGAGAGCCAGGGGAATGTTTATCCCACTGCTGCCTTAAAACACCAACACTTTTTCTAGGTGGCTTTGCAAACCATGCAAGATGCCTCAGCCAGTGAGCCAGGCTCTCCAGCCCAGCCAATATTCTGCACTGACTGGTCCATGTTTCACCATGTGAATGTGAGGAGGCCTTTGCAAGGGTGCTGTGTGCCACACTTGGTCTGTGGACACGGGAGAAAATTTAAATAGGTTCAAAAGCGCCGAGGGAGCGGAGGGAGGCACAACACAGCAAGCAGCACCACTCTCACTCCATTTCCCATAATGGCTTTGTTATCAGGACTCGATGGACTTGTCAAATTTCCTCTCCCCTGCAGAAAAAGAGAGAGAAAAGCTGACAACAGTGCATCCCTGAGGGCTGCACACCCGGAGCTAATCTCTGCAGCTCTTCCCAAGGCTGTGAAGAGCCGCCTGAGGAACACCAGTTTGTGAAGGCAGCATAGCCAGCATGCAGTTTATTTATAACAGCAGTGAGACCAGGAGGAACAGTGCTTGGGGGAGGGTAGAGCTCTCCATGTGGGTTTCATATAATACAGAATGAATATTTAGTCCTTCAGGCCCCTCTTGATGCTGTGAGTTTGTATCATTATAAGGTGGCTTGCCCATAACCTGCAGATATTAGAGGAGAAGCAGGTCGTATCCTGGTGGTCATAATGCCTACCATCCTAGGGAAATGATGTGATTAATGGGGCTGGAGGCATTCTCATGTGCTATAGCTGTGAATTGCACAAATAGTCATCAGCAGAACCAGCACTGTTAATAATTTCAGTGTAATAGGTCCATGTCACTGTGCTATGTGGGCATCCAGAAGATTTCTGCAGTGAATGCACTTGAGAGGAGGAAGGGACAGCTGGGCTTAAGCATCATGAAATGTATATTAGAAACATGAAGATACAGGAGGAAGTATATTTAAGAAGGGGTTTGGGCGTGATTGTCTACACCATTGTGTTTAAGTGCCTTCTAGGAGAGGCAGGGCGAGTTTCACCCCTGGGTGTGCTGGCACTGCAGTGCTGTGGGTGACAGCACACCAGGGGAGTGGCTGGAGGATGTGTGCCTTGGTCTGAGACAGCTGTCCAGCTCCTGGGGACCTGCCTGACCAAAGGGACCCCAACGATTTTTCTCTTTCCCCAGATGAGAGAGAATTAAGGAACACTAACACAGCACGTTGGCTCCCACTGTGTTACAGCAGTGTGGAGAACCAGAGCACTGAGGCACTTAAAGAAAAGCAGATCTGTAGCAGCTTACCTACCAACACAAGAAGCTTGGGCAATAAATAAGAGGAATTACGCATGGAAATAAACTGGATGCCCTCAGGGATACTGAGGGCTGGTTAGAAGCCCAAAATACCTGGAGTGCCCAAATACTGGGCACGACCTCTGTAGAAACATGAAATTGTGCAGAGAGGTGTGTGTTTTGGGTGCTTGTGGTAGGCTGCAGGCAGCTCTCTCTATCAAAAGGGCCATTTGTACCCCAGAGTGACCTATTTCTGGAAGGCTAGGAGTTCTTGCATGTAGGATAGATGCAGAAGGGCTGGGAGGTCACCAAGAGGACACCGACCCCTTATAACCTAATGGAGTTCAGCAGAGGGAATAAGCAAGGGAGGTAAAATTTTGAAGCACATGTACATTCTTCCATTCACACCATAACCTTAGAGTTTCTAAATATGACAGGTAGTTTTCTAAGCAAAAAAACCCCAAATGTATTTTAAATATCATTAAGAAAACCCCAGTGGCATTTGCTGATCCTGACTGGAAGGCAGACATATCCAGCAATTTCCTCTCTGCTTTAAAAAGAGATAATTCTCAAAAGACAAAATCATAATGAGAAAAATTGAAACACCAGAGTACACACAGTAATAGAAAACTCTTCAGGAAATGTTTATTAAATTTCAAGCCTCTGCAATTCAGCAGTGGGGGAAAACCAGGCCACAGCCTCCTGCTGATGAGAAGGAGGGGCAGTGATTGTAAGTGAAACCAAATAGGTGTATGCACATCCTACATATTCCCAATAGGAAATTGGAATGTGGAGCTCGTAAATTTAACATAAAATTCAGAATATTGATGAAAGAGGCTAAAGACAGGGCTGAACAGCCTGAGGAACAGATGAAACCTTAGCATTGGTACATGGATAGTCATAGAGAAGGATGATAAAATTACCTTGATACTAAAAAACTGAAATCTTTGTCATGAGGGTGCTGTTGGAACCATGGTAGCTTCAAGATGGAGGAGGTAGAGCAGATTTTTCAGGCAGTGATAAAATCTTTTATTATACCTGCTATCAGCATGGTCAAAACTATTTGATAGTCCAACAAAGATATTGCTTTGCCCCAAAATCTTTGCCTCAGGACTGTTCAATAATTGTTTGTTCTTTGCCCAGGGAGAAGGGGAATGATGGTTTCATGTTAAGAGCATGTGTGGTAACACTTTCTCTTCTGCTCTTAATTAGGGAGGATGTTAAACAGCAACTACTGAAGTGAAACATTTTAAAATCTCAGGATTTACAGTTCTTGTATCCAGAAGCGTTGAAAGTGTTGCCTGAGGAGATTTATGAACTGCTTGCACTGATTTCTGGCAAGTCTTGGAGCAAGAGGGCTGAGGGATGCCAGAGCTAATACTATGTCACAATTTAAAAGGGTAAGTCGAACGACCCAGCAAATTACAGACTAATTAATCTAGCAACTCTCTGAAGGAGACATCATGTGAAAATAGAAGAGGATCCATAAGTAATGAAAGAAAAATAGTATCTGAAGTGTTGCTTTAGGTTTATGAAATACCAATTTACTCATCTTAATGATGTCAACACAGTACATGTTGATTTCTGGAAAGCAGCAGGAACTTGCCATATTGATGGAAACAGCAGTCTGGAGATATCATGGTGGGCCCTTTAAAAAAAAAAAAGAGGTTAAAGTTGTTTTTATTACTAGGGTATGTCTCATTTATCCAAGGCAAAGGGGCAACTGTAAAAGTCCTACCCTGGCCAGAGGAGAAGCTGCTGGTAAAAGGCAGCTCTGTAATGCTGCAGAAAAAAAAGAGTAAGGACAGAGGTGGGAGCAATATTACATAAATGGTTGAACATAAATGTGTTAAAGCAGGCTTTTCTTTCTTTTCTCATCCCTCTTATGCTGGGGTCACTTGAGCTTCTACCCATGCTTAGTTACCTTCCCAGGGACTCAGCCCAAGCTGTAAGTTTGCTGCAGGTGGGGCTGGGTGAGGTTGTCTGTGCCAAGCAGGGAGCACTGTCAGCATTGCCTTGCTGGCCTTGACACTTCAGAAATGAGGAATGTCTCACTGGTTTAAATGAGCAGGGGCATCCTTCTGGAGAGGTGAGTAAGCTCAGCTGGCAAAAAGCTGGGAATCTGCTGTCAGGCTTGGGTTTAAGGGCAGTTAAATGTTGTGAAGGGTTGGGTTTTTTGGGCAAAGCATTCATTGGTAGTGCTGTTTACAATGACAGAATCACACCATATTTTTTCTCCTGCAGAATTTTAATGAGTCTGTACAGACATATCTTTGCCATTATGGGAAGCTGGTTCTTTGTTATGAACACAAGTGCTCAGCTCTGAGATCTCAAGCCAACTTTACTGTCTTCATCCCTGCAATAAAAGTCTCTGGGTGGCAAAAACTTCAGAATACCCATCTGACTTTTATGAAATCAAACTCTTAGGCAAAACTCATTAAGAAAAAACCAACCAACCAAAAAAAAACCCCAACCCAAGAAAGCAGTTGGAAGAGAATGATTTTATTTTGAAGTACTTTGCATTTTGCTATGTATTAAAGTATATTTTGCTCTAATCTATTCCTACATTTGTGAGCAGGATCTAAAAAGAGATAATCTCATGCAAAGAGCACAGTGACTTGATAAATTTACCATTACCATGTACTTATAATGTATACATTTACCATTACTTCTATACTTGTAGAAGCCAAGTGAAACAAGAGTGTTTTCAGTTCCATGTAAATAAATATGCATTTTAATAACAGCCAATGTTGGTTCATAAAGGGAAGCACACTAGGAGAGTTCTTTAGGAGAAGATTATACCCTGGATGCAAAATCCTTTCCTAGAAAGTGATTGAAAAGAAATATGAACTTACAAAATATCATCTCCAACACAGAGCAATCTTGGCTCCATTTGTTTTCTGACTCCCTTAGGAAAGTGGAAAGGCATTATTAAGGCATATCAATCAATTTTGGGAGCACCTTTACTGCCTAATATTATCATTGTGTACGTACTGATAATTTCTCCACATACTGTTTCCATAGCACATTTTACCCATCCCTGCTTCCTCCTTGTAACAATTACCACAAAAAGTGCATAATTTGAATAATGCATGTGCACCAAGTGCTCCCTGGTACTTTGACATTATCCACCACTGGCAAAATCCATGAGAAATGCAAAGAAGAGATGGTCCCTTTCTCTCTACTACCACAACCCTTTAACATCAGACATGGTCTGTGCTCCTCACTGCCTTCTCCTTCAGATTGTATCTTCCAGGAGAAATGTGTCACACAGTGGTGCTCCCAGAATAAATTATAGGTGTAACTAGAGATTTAAAAACCTGCACTGTGTCACAAACCTGCTGTCCGAGCCTGGGTTTGGCCAGAGTTCAGCCCTATTTTGGATCTCCACTCACTGCAGACACAGAGTCCTGGCCAAAACTCTAAGTAGTTGTCCCAGCATCCCTTTGGCTCTTACATTTATTGCTTGCTTAGCCTGCTACAAAATAAACTGAAGAAATGTGGTGAAAGACCAAACCCTCCAAATGCAGTGTGTCACAGGACACCTGAGGGCATTTCCAGAGTCCCAAGACTTCCAAAGGTCAAGTTTTAGCTGGAGAAAAATCCCAGACTGCCCTGAAAAGGGGCCCATACCAAGCCATAGAAAAAGATGGAAAGCAAAGAAACTAAAAACAGTGAGCCAGGAAACAATGATTGTTGCAAAGTCATCTGTAGAAAAGCAAGTTTGATTCCAAACCAGGTGATGGGTTTAACCCTGAACTAATGGGAGAAAAATGACAGATGGCCACCTGGAGGGGTTTAATATCACTGAGCACACACTGCACTGTCTCCTGTGGACAAGCTCTTGTGCTTCAGAGGAAGGTGGAAAAAGACCAGCCCTTCAGAACCCACGTTGTGTGTGGTGTATAAAGAGGAAGAAAAAAGCAAAAGAAGCTCCCACACCTCTGTGCTGGTACTCTGAGAGGTTTGAGGCATGTGTAAATGCAGAATAAATAGGGTGTGAACAAGCACTATTAACAAGTGAGATCTGATCCACTCCCTACTCTGCAGATATTGAAAATTTGGAAGTTTTAGGATTGATACAGCAATCCTGTGTCTTAGTCCCTTCTTTATAATTCAATTAATATATCATCCTCATTTTAAAACAGTGGGAGGTCCCAGTTCCCACTATCTTCTATGTAAGCTATTTAAGTTTCATTTTTTTAATTAATCAGAACCAGTTTTCTGATTTCCAGTCTGAACTCATTCTTGATTCACTCATGGCTATTTGATTTTGTATCAGTACAGTTTTTGAACGATTATTATTTTATTGATATGTGTTTTCAAACCCATTTAAAAACAATTGTGTTGATGGTGATGTCACCAAGAAAACTGTGTTTGAGAAACAGAATTGGGACAGGCCACCTCTTCTGGCAGTGAGCAGTAGCTGTTGACTGACTGAGAGTATGACTACTCCTGAAACTTACATTTTTTGGCTAGTACTATTGAAACACTCAAACCATTTCACAATAGACCTCTTGCAAGTTAGAAGTGAGAAAATTATATAAGTGAGTCCAGAATTAGCATTTCAGAGAGACCTGGGCTCTCTTAGGACACACAATCCAGTATCTGCATTAGCATCTTCAAGCAGAACTGGAGAGTGTTTTGAAATTAATTTCCTGTCCATTTCTCCTCACTCTACTTTTGGTTCCCACTGGGGAGTGGTTTTGGACCACGTGGCCTTTTCAGAGCACGCACCTGATGCACTCTGCTTCTGAATGTGGGTCCAGCTTTATGGGCCCAGAGCAGAAATACACACACAGCAAGGACTGTCCATGTGGGTGCTTTGAACCCAGCACAAATATCCTGGACCTCTTCAGATTTTTCTCCCCACAGCTCCGCTCCTCCTGGGCTCTGCTGCTTGATCAATTTTAGATGTCCTGCATGACCACAGCAAGGTGATTTCAGGACCTGTGCCTCATGTTTTCCATCTGTAAAGCAGGAATAACTTGTGGTTTATCTTGAGACCATTACAATTATTGATGGCTTGTGCTGAGTGCTCAAAACAGTGATCACAGCAATTTTTATGACCTTTCTTCTTTGTGGTACCAGAAATTTCTCATTGCTGTTAATTAGCAACCAACTGAGAAAAGGGAAAAAAGAAAAATCACAGACAATTAATTTACTGAAAAAACCCAATGTTTTTGAAGAATTGCTTTTAATTTATTTTTTATTTTTGGAACAAAAGAATTTTTTGAATGCTTTACATTATTTTTTAAAATTTCCACAAAACATGGTGTTTTCCATTTAAACTCAACACAAATTTTGCTTAAACTATAAGGCCTCATTATATAACAGAAAACTATATGCGACAGAAAACTATATCCAAAGCATTTGAGTTTTAGGTCAAATATGACTTCTTACCTCTTCCAGAAAAGAATGTATGTGTTTCCTAGAGTTCTCCTGTGGCAGTTTTCAGGTAAATGTGACTATTTCAATCTGACCTGAAACAAATTTCTTATAAATTTTCAGATAAAACACAAAACTGAGAAAAAAAAACACAAACTCACAATTTCCTAAGTTATCCAACAAAACACTGAAACCCAGCAAAATAAACCGAGAGCGAGATTACTTCTGAAAGAAAAATCCTTGTGTAACCTCGATACTCAGCACAAGCCTCCTGTGGTTAAACTACATCACTGGAGTGCAGCTTTGAATCCTAGAACAGTTTTTGGTGCACTAATACATCATTAATGTGTCTGCCTTTGCCTCTGAGCTGGCAGAGCATCTCTGCAGAACGTCTCTGCGTGAGACGAGGAGATGCGCTCCCTCTGGGAAGAGGGGTTTGCAGCTTCATGCAGCTCAGGCTGCAGGGAGTGCCTGTCCTCGGGGGGCAGCCACCATAAACAACTGGGGCTCATATGCAGATGTGCTGAATATATTCACACATTTAAAGCACTCTCTTTACATCGAGTCAGACTCTGCTAACAACAGTAGCAAACCTTTTAGCACAATTTGACAAGAGCTCGGATAGTTTTCTTCCTTTTTTTCCCCCTTTCTTTTTCCCTCTCTCCCTCTCTCCCTGTGTCATGAAGCAAAGACAAATATGTCTGAATTTCTTGCTTCTTATGGTTGCAGATTGAAATATTTAAACTCAGTAACTCTCTTCTACCCAGCAGTGAGAAAGATTTTCCATCACACCCAAAAGTCAGGTGATACTCAACTGGTTTCTGGTTCTAGCTCCAGCAGGGCTTTCTTTGAGATCTCTTAGTGACTGCAAATCTTAAGCAAAGATTGCAAGTGGAATAATTTAGCTGCCTCCAGAGCAGCACAAATTTCTTGTGTCAGAATCTCCATTGATTTGTTTCATGATCATTAATAAAATCCACATGGCAAGTGTTCTGGGCCTTCACTCTTCAGAGCTCCCATGCAGGAGCTGATAGAATAGACTCCATGACAGTCCCTGCTAGATATTTGTTATGTACCAGATAATTTCTTTCCTTGTGTTTTTCATACCCCCAGTGAGCTGAATGTGGAAGGCTGCCCAGGTCTGTAAACCACAATTCTCCAACCTGCCTCTAGTGGACACACTGATTAATTGCAGGGAGACAATTAATTAATACAAGATTTTGATGCCGTAGAGCATCTGTTCCAATAAAGAAAGGCCAGTCACTTCAGATTGTAGAAGAAAAACAATAATGCTATATGTAGCAATATTTCTAAAAAAATCTATTTCTGCCTGTGACCCTCCAATCAAGCAGATAAAAAAGAAGAAATAATTTTTTTAAAAAATCAGTCTGGTTTTGTTTAGCCAGGGGGAACAGTTCTGGGTGGACCTGGAGGACTCTCGCTGCGATTCTGCTTTGTGTCTGCATTTGTTATTTCTGTCCTCATCCTTGAGGCAGCAAAACTGCCAAGGAGCCTTGAGCTAGCCCTAAGAAGAATATAGTCTTCCATCTATCTGAAAAGCACTCTGTGCATACCTGATGAGAGCTGGATGGCTCAGTCTGGATTTACACCATGATTTAGGTAGTGGGTTGCTCAGTTTTGTCCCATCCTTCCTGGGTTTAAGGTTAACTCCACACTGTGACTGTGTTGTTAGGGTGGCATTCTGTATGTTCATAGGGTAAATCATATTTTTGTGATCTGAGGTAGAATGTCCCTTTGTCTTCAAGCAGTACCCTCACAAGATCAGTGACAGGAAAGAAACATTGAAGAACCCCAGAATCACAGAATATGCTGGGTTGGAATGGACCCATCAGGATCACCCAGTCCAGCTCCTGGCCCTGCACAGGACAGCCCAAGAATCACTCCATGTGCCTGAGAGCATTGTCCAAATGCTTCTTGAGCTCTGTCAGGCCTGGTGCTGTGAGCACTGCTCTGGGGAGCCTGTTGCAGGGCCCAAGCATCCTCTGGGATATAAAACCACTTATGTGATGAGTATATGAATAAAGCACACCTTTTTGTTGCAGAAATTCCTTTACTAGTTACTTTAATAATTACTTAATTAATACAATTCAGGCAATCCCATTGGAATGAGTCTGTAGTCTGCATGCAGTGAGAAAGGCAGCAAACTAGGAATTTTACTTCATGTCCTGATTTTCCTGTTACACAAACCCCCAAGTACATTCCTCAGCAGACATGGATGCTCACTAACACTGCTTCTAAGAAGAAATAAATATTTTCCAGGGCACAGCCTCTGTCCATGGTCCTGGAGACCACAGGTACAGCTTTAATGGGAGCAACCATCCCACGGAGAGCCCCTTGCTCCTCAGACACTGATTCTCCCTTCTGTGGTCAGGTTTTGCTGCTGTTGGCAACCTGGCATTAGGATTTTCTTGGATCCTAGTGGTTGATTGTTGTGGGTCTGATGTGTTGGGTAGTAAAACAACATTCCCTGGCCACCTTTCCCTTCTGGGTGTCAAAAAGCATTGAAGGGTTGTTCAGTTTGCTTGCAGTTTTTCTTCTTTCAGATCATATTATTACATTAAATCTAGCAGTGTTGTGGGTGTTTGGGGTTCACAATGAGCAGAATGCTTGCATACATTCCCTCCCCAGGATTTCACACAAACATGACAACCTTTCCAGGAATAGCTCCAGGAACATGGTGGTGTTTTAAGATTCATTTTGTGGGAGTTTTGCTGCTGCTGTTTTAATTTTCAGATTTTCTCAATTTTTTCAAATAAATTGTCTCTTGCATCATTATAATTAATAAATAGTGTGAATGTGTTAGGCCAATGTAAGATACTTATATTGGTATTTTATCAATAGATTATGTTAGTACAGATAGCAATGCAGAAAAATCAAAATAAGTTTTCTTATTGAAGAAGACTTAACACCAGTTTCTAAGTGTAATCACCAAAGAGTTTCTGATATCATTAAGCAAACTAAGGGAGAGCACCAGCCCTGCAGCCATTTAAGCTGCCTATACTCAAAATTTATAACCTGGGCATCAACTCTTGTCCAAGGACATACGGAAAATATTTATTCCCACAGTCTTCACAAGGAAACTCGGAGGTTCTTCTTCCTCCTGAGCATGTGGAGTGTTTTGTAGGAGTTACTGGGACCTCAGAGAACTGACTCTACACAGGAGTTGTGACCTCAGTATAGCAGAACTGACTCACAGAGCACCTTGTCTTTTTATTGATACAATTAATCTAAACAACATTCCTGGCCACCTTTCCCTTCTGGGTGTCAAAAAAGCATTGAAGGGTTGTTCAGTTTGTTTGCAGCTTTTTCTTTCAGATCATATTATTACATTAAATCTAGCAGTGTTGTGGGTGTTTGGGGTTCACAATGAGCAGAATGCTTGCATACATTCCCTCCCCAGGATTTCACACAAACATGACAACCTTTCCAGGAATAGCTCCAGGAACATGGTGGTGTTTTAAGATTCATTTTGTGGGAGTTTTGCTGCTGCTGTTTTAATTTTCAGATTTTCTCAAATTTTTCAAATAAATTGTCTCTTGCATCATTATAATTAATAAATAGTGTGAATGTGTTAGGCCAATGTAAGATACTTATATTGGTATTTTATCAATAGATTATGTTAGTACAGATAGCAATGCAGAAAAATCAAAATAAGTTTTCTTATTGAAGAAGACTTAACACCAGTTTCTAAGTGTAATCACCAAAGAGTTTCTGATATCATTAAGCAAACTAAGGGAGAGCACCAGCCCTGCAGCCATTTAAGCTGCCTATACTCAAAATTTATAACCTGGGCATCAACTCTTGTCCAAGGACATACGGAAAATATTTATTCCCACAGTCTTCACAAGGAAACTCGGAGGTTCTTCTTCCTCCTGAGCATGTGGAGTGTTTTGTAGGAGTTACTGGGACCTCAGAGAACTGACCTCTACACAGGAGTTGTGACCTCAGTATAGCAGAACTGACTCACAGAGCACCTTGTCTTTTTATTGATACAATTAATCTTTTGTCTCATAGCTGGAAAAACCCAAAAATGCATTAAAAAAGGGGTCCTTGAAAGCACAGTGTAAGTCTTTGCCAGTGCAGAGAGAGAAATCCCAAAGTGAATCTACATCTCTTACAGGGCTGGGAATAATCTGTTTCCCTGGATTTTCTTCTAGGTGCAGTATTTATTTGAGGCAGAGGAGAGACAGCAACAAAATGACATATTTTCAGCAGTACATGACCAAAGATGCATCAAGATGAAATCTGCCTTTTTGCTGTGAGTGAATCTCTTCTGTCAGGCTCCTGTAAGAGCTCCTTCATGTATGCAGCACTCCAGTTCCTCACCTGGTATTAAATGCATCCTGTCAGCTTCAACAGCAGGGGCAGTGGAATTAAAGTTTGGGGATCTTCCACACAGCACAGGAGAAACTACAGCCATGGTGCCCATGATCTGGCTCAGCCCTGTTACAGCTCTATTTTTTATCCTGTGCACATTCCATTGACGTGCAGAAGGCAGCAAAGTGCTGAGCACTTGCAGAATGGTTGCAGAGGGGCTGAATTCTCATCACCTGCCTGTGCTGAAGTCCCTCCAGGGATGGGTTTACAGGGTTGGCCATGGGTCAAGCCCAACCATGTGAGCATCCCCTGATGTTCCCTCTCACCCTCCCATGCAAAAACTGAATGTGCACTTCAGGGACCCTCACAGTGCCTTGATTTCCTCAGACCCCCAGGAGATGCTGGGTGCCTCACTGCTTTTCCATGGATGGGACCACAAAAATTTCCTTGCACACCCCATCCTAACTCCAAACAGTTGTCTCCCACAGGTGGGAAGCAGAGGAATAATGAGGGCAAGGTCACAAGCCAGGGTGGAAGAATCCAGCCTCTCCCTTCCCTACCTGTGAGCATCCTTGCACTTTAATCACACATTTTAATCATGCATTTTGAGGTAAACTTTGTGCTGTTGTCCTTAAGGGAAGACTGTTTCTCAGTATAGGCATGATGTAATGCTCCTTTTTTCACTTCAGAAAGAAAACATTCATTGCAGTCTGTGCCTCAGCACTGTCTGTGCAGTTAAATAGCTCACTGTGCAGCTGTGTGGGGGAGCACACCACAGTGCCAGTCTCAGACAAACTCATTTCCCAGGCACAGCAGCACCGATCAGGAACCTCCCTGGCACAGGGCTGACCTGGATGAGGGGAGCAGGAGGAGACAGTGGCGTGCCAGAGCCTGCTCTGTCTGCTGCTTGCCATCGGGGAGGGATGGTGGGTCCAGGCAAATCTTCCCTGCCAGGCATTCTGTGAATGAGGCAGAGTGAGCCCTGTGGGATTGGCTTCCTGAGTTGGACCTGTCCCACATGGCTCATTCACCTCACCTCTGGCGCCACGGCTCTCTCCTGAGCCAGAAGCTGCACCAGGAGGCAGCTGCTGTGCCCTCCAGTTTGTGCCCTCTGTGGGAGAGTTCAGACATTTCCCAGGAATGAAAGTCTGTCCTTTTCACCACCTTGCAAGCCTGAGGTCCATGAGGCATGGAATAAAAATGTCACTGCCTCTGTGGGCAATGGGAAACATTCCCCTCGAAGTTCAGCAGCTTGGACACTCCCCAGAGACCAGGACAAGGGTGAGCTACCCAAGCAGGTTGGATGTGCCCTTTGGAGTGCTGCTCACTCCCTCTTTGGAATTAAGTGCCTGCTCTCTTTGTGCCTGGGTTGCCCCAGGAGCCCATTGTTGCCACAGGCCATGCCCATCATTCCTATGCCAGCTTTCCTGTCTGCAAGTTCTTCTGTATTCCCAAAGGCAAAACATCTGATTTTTATGCTGTTCAGAAGTTTTCAGTTACTCAGAAACTTCTGTCAGCTCCTGCTGCTCAGCCTTGGTTTTCATGTCCTTCTCTGAGCCTGAGCCTTGGGCATAAAAGCCTATTGTATTGCCACAAAGCAAGTCCAGAATTTATTAGTATTTTTACAGTTCCACTAGCACAAAGTGACTGCTGTGAAAGTCCATCATGATAAACTCCTCTGGGATGTGATGGCCTGAAACTGATCAAAGACATGCAGGAAGCAGAGCAGTGAGTGAGCATTTCCAGCTGCTGCACGTGTACCAGGAATGCTGGAGTCCCTGGGGACTGAAACAGGGGAGAAAAAAAGGTGCCCAGCATGTCCTGATGGCAGCCAGCACATGGGCATTACTATGAAAAAGGTGGTGGAATACTTTGTTTAAATGCCTCACCTAAAAGCCTTGCAAGGTCAGAAGTTCTCTGGTATAATGAGCACATTTTCCTGGGGTGTGAAAGCATAGGATTTGCTAATCCACATTTTTTTTAAACCGATTGAACTGGTTAGTAAACAAAAAACCTCTCTCTGCAACTCTGTGGAACCTTACTTTCCAAGATGGAAAAATAAATCAGAGGTCAAAATCCATCTTTGACCCGAGCAGCTGTACAAGTCACTACATTTTACTTTGCAACAATCTCAAAAGTGTCAGGACCTTAAGTCTCTGCAGAAAAATTTATGCCATTTGTCCAAACTGGCTCCGAGGTCAATGGAAGCTTGACCGAATATAGAGTGTGTGTTGCTATGTGAAGACTGTTGGTCTCTAACCTCAAAGCAAGAAGCCAGACCTGCTTTTTCTTTTGGTACCATGTGCACATTCTCATTAAGCTACACTAAAATGTCACATCCTTCTTCCAGATAAAATAGAAAAAGCTCCAGGAAGAATAATTTTGGCCTGAGAGAAGTTTGGAGGAAGAGGGCAGCAGCTGCTTCTCCCTCAGTCATGGGAAGAGAAAGGGTCAAATGAGCTGTCCAGAAAAATTTGGTGAGGCTGTTGAAGATTGCAATGCAAGATGTTTTCAATTAGCATCTGTATGGCAGATTACCTTTGTCAAGTGGGCAGTTTGCTTTATCTCTCTCTTTGAGTGACCACAACCACACCTCCCTTGGGAGGGGACATCTGCTGATAACAGACTATTGAATGTCCCTGCATGGTTGATAAGAACTGTAACATCCCATTGTCAGATGCTCCGCCCAGAGGGAGGAGCCAAGCATTGCTACCCAGATATAATCCAGAGGTTTTTGAGACACCAGCACAGCTTTCTCCACGGGATTCCCCAGAGGAACAGCAGCTGCCTCTCCTTCCACTGGATCTTTGGAGGAAGAATACATCCTTCTCTACAGCATCCCTGCTCCAACAGAACCACACCTGACACTCCAGGAGGGCTGCAGCCACATTTCCAATTGGACTGCCACCAACACCCTGACCCACAGGGTGTCAGGTTGTGTTCTGACTCTGTCAGTGTTATTCTAGTGTACTGCATTGTTTATTTTATCTTTTTTTTTTTCCTTTCCCTATTAAAGAACTGTTATTTCCTGCTCCCATATTTTTGCTTGAGAGTCCCTTAATTTAAAATTTATAGCAATTCAGATGGGTGGGGAGGGTTTACATTTTCCATTTCAGGGGAGGCTCCTGCCTTCCTTAGCAGGCACCTGTCTTTCCAAACCAAGACAGAGGCTGAGCCATGAAAAAGGAGAAGGATATACCCCTTGCTCCTGGAAAGCCTGAGGTCCATTCCTGGCAGAGGCACAGGTGGAATCTGGATGGACAAACAGCTACTGAGCAGCAGGGTAGCTAATGCCATCCTATTCATATGCTAAACACTGGACACTGTAGAAATCCAGGGCAGCTGCTTTCTACTTTAAGAGGAAAACGAAGCTTCTGAATTATGAATATGGATAGTTGAGACTGGGTATTCTATGCAACTGTGACTTAATCCCATTAAGGGAATGGATAAGAAACCATGGCAAAACTTTCCAGGTACAGAAATAGCAGGTGGTCACAAAGCCCCAGGGTGCTCTCAGAGGGCTGAGGTGCATTGCACAAGCTTGCCCTGTCCTCTGGCCCCACCTCACCTTCTGCCAGGACCCCCCATCTGTGGCTGCTGTTCCTTGCTCTCTGCCCACAGGGCTTAGAAAAAGAAAATGTGCTAAGAGATAGGAATGTGAAGAGGGGAAAATTTTGTGTTCACAGCAATTTCCCAGCAACTGGCATTTCTGCTTTCTGGAGCAGCTTCTCAGTCCTAGGAACTTGGCTGGGCCACCTGTGGAGTGTGGGGTTTATACATCCAGTCAGCCTGATTTTGTGGCTGGAGGCTGCTTAGCAGTGCTTTTTTTTATCTGGCAGTGCTTTCAAAGCACAGCAGCTTTCTTTACTATTCCTCTTATTAGCTGGAAAATGCCAGCCAATGTCCTGTAAATAATGTGACAGTGTTTTCATAACTGCTAGCATCCCTGCCTCTCCATCATAATGTACACAAACCTAGTCCTTCTGAAGGGTTCGGTCTTTGGTTTCAAAAGTCTATCCCAAATTGGGACAGATCCTTTGGGCTAGGCCAAGGTTTATCCTTCCTCTTCTTCTTCTAAACCCCTCAGAAGAAATTGTCCCATCCATCAGCCTCTTGATCAAGCTCAGGCTTTCTTCCTTGAGCCTCTCCAGTCTCCCCTCTCAGCTGCTTGTATGCTTGAGGAGCACAGAATATTCCTGTCAGAAGTGAAACATCCAGGCTGGTTCAAAGAATTGTAACAGGCAGGGAAAGGGCAGAAAAAGAAAGCACTTGAGCAAAAAAGAGGGAAAGAGGACAAGTATGTCTTGGGAGGTGTTGGAGGAGGGCACAGAAGGGAATTACAGAAATGTGCTGCAATTTGGTGAGCAGTGAAGGAGACAAGAAGAGCTGAAATGGCAGCAGAGCTGCAAGTGCCTCCTGCTCCTTGTGACCAGACTGGCTGTGTGCTTTCTCCTGCTCTGCACAAGTGCATGCTTTAGCTTTTAGAATGCTGTGCACAAAGAATATGTACACCTGGGGGGAAACTCTCCCCCCACCCAAAGCCAGGGCCCTGGAGTAGCTGTGGAGCTCAGCTTGCTCTCATGGACCCCGCACATCGTGCCCTTGAGTAGTTAATGGTGTTCAAGCACTGCCTTATTTTGGTGTCCTGGCTCTTCGCAAGGAGCAAGGAGCAGGAAGAGTGCCCTAGCACAGCACAACCTGCTCATTTCCTCATTTCCCAAGCTCCACTCTTGCTCTCTTGCTCATCATACTCACCTGTATTAAAAAATTCTCACTAAACAAGAGACCTGTGTGAAACAGAGGGGAGGGCAGGGACTCTCCAGGCTGCTGCCCTCCTCCACGCTGCCCCCCACTATCTGTTTGACTTTAATGGCCACACAGCCGGTGGGACAATATGTGCTCACCTATTTCACACACCTTTCTGTGCCAGTTGCTCTGCTGCAGAGCGTGAACAAAAGCAATTCTGCAAAAGCACCCAGGTCTTGCTCTCATTTTGCAGCACCTACCACTCTGTCTGGGGAGAGCACACCTTGCATATCCATTTTTGGGTTTGCCAGGCTGCACAGAGCTCTGGTGACCTCTGAGGGGTGAGCTAGAGGCTTGAGTCAGTCTGCAGACCCTGCTGTGATTGCTGGTATTTGCTATCATTGCTCAGGAAGCAGAGAGGGATGGGGTCCTGGACTGCCTGTCCTGTGCAGGAAGGAGGCAGGGAGAGAGCCTACTCTGTCACTGGTGGAGATATCCCTGCCCTGAGCAGACATGGGAGGACTGCAGGAGTGGCTTATTTCAGACAGGCTTTCTGGTGCTAGGAAGGGCTTGATCAGGAAAAGATTTCTTTCAAGAAAACTGTAAGGAAATACAGAGATAAAACCTAGAGTGATGAGGCAGTGAGAGAATTGTACGTAGTGATGGTGAAAGTGGTGCTTGGTGATGAAACATGAAGGTATTTTTCATGTGTGCTTGTAAATTTGGCTGTAATTCAGCAGAGGAGTAAATTTGGTTTGTTTCTAAGTAAAAGCAGATACAAATCCATGTCAGAAGCAATGACAAGCCCACAAGATAGATTTGCTGGGGGTTTCATGATCTTGCAGCCCTTTAACCACCCTCTTGCAGAGGGAAGGGTGGTGGCTTGAAGAGGCTGAGAGCTGAGACACTCAAATCAAACATTCCTTCCCTTTGCTTTATTTTTATTTATTCCCTCTGCTTTTTTTTTTTTTTTTAATTTTTTTTATTTTATTCAGACAGCTTCAACAAAGAGGAGCTCAGGTGTCCCTGTAGGCTCTCTGCCACCTTTCTGTGATTTTCAGCTCAAAAAAAAGGCTGCCCTGATCCCAGGCAACAGGCAGGAGTGACCTGTTCTTTTGGGGAAGGATTTTACCACACATTTTACTTTAAAAGAGTGTGTTTTAAATAGCTCTGGTGCTATTGTGTGATGCAGAGCCCTGGAGCCCGAGGTGCACATAAACAAATGTGTGTTAGGAGGGGCTGGGGGTGACAGGGCAGCCAAGGGACATTTGTCATGGGCGAAAGACAAGCCTTCCCTCCTCAACATGCAATTTGCTGCAGTGCAGAGGGCCAGCACAAAACTTACACATCATGTCAGCCCCATTTTAAAAGGTCATTTTTTGTGGAAATAGTCCTTGTGCTGGTTCTCTGAACAGGGATGGATATTGGTCTCTGTGCAGAGCATTGCTCACTCTAGGAGGCCCAGCTTAAAAAATTAAACATTCCTTTTTTTTTTTTTGAGCCACCTCAGTGCAAATCTTTTCACTCCCCTTGTAAGAATTATTTTTATAGGCTTATTTTAAGTAAGAGAAATTTCATTCTCCTTGTCATCCTCTTCCCTCCTTCCCCAACACTTTTCCCTCAGAGTTTGCCAACATTAAAAAGAAATATAAAACCTTTGAAAGCCTCACTAAGACTCTCTCCTCAGACAGCCATGTTCTCTTTGCTCTCTGAAGAGCACAGGACATGGAAGATTTTGCTTCAATACCACCTGGTTTCTGGTTACAGCTTTAAGAACATCATTCTACTTCTGAAATGTGGCAAAAGCTCCTGTTAAGTGCACCTTGTTTTCCTGGATTCATTCCATCCATCCATCCATCCATCCATCCATCCATCCATCCATCCATCCATCCATCCATCCATCCATCCATCCATCCATTTCCCTCCTTCCCTCCTTACCTCCCTCCCTTATTTGCAGTGTTCCTCACCCTGGTAGCAGTGAGTGCTCCTCCAGGCTTACCTTTCAGAAGCCTTTTCATTCTTTTGGTCTTTTGGGAGGGTAAGAAGGGCACTGCTGGAGACCTGCCTTTGTGTCAGCAAGTATTAATTAAAATAGGGAAGATCATCATCTTGTGTCATGTAAAACCCTTCCTTTAAACGGTTTCCCGAGACTAAAGGGATGCTAAAACCCCCAACCTTCAAAGCTCAAGAGTTTTCCCCGTGAATGTCCATGAATCCTGGACAACTGAGGTCCCTCTGGAGCTCTCAGCCTACCTTGTCTACATGCAAGTGTTAACTGGAGCTTTGCAGAGCTGAGGGAAGTGTGGAGATTGCATTATGCAAACAGCCTCAGCTCCTCGCTCGCAGCCTCGGGCGCTGCCATCTGTGCCTGGTTGGCAAGGGGAAGCCAGGCACAGCCCTGGTGGTGCTTCTCACCTTTTGAACAAAGTGACAAAGGGTCTTTAATTATGAAAGAAGGAACCAGAAGCCACTTGGGCTGCAACTCACAGGGGGACTCTTCACAGAAAGGAAATGTATTTGCTGATGAATTATTCTGAGGGAGGAAGCGAACCAAAGGATTCCAGGATGGTTATTTTCCAGAAATTAGGTCAGACCTAATTAGTTGCATAATTAATTGTCTGATTGCCCAACTAGTTAACTCTTAGAGACCTTTATTGACTCCTGGTGATAAATAGATGCATGCATGTTTTACAGGAGAGGTCCCACTGTGCTTTACACACTGCAGCTCCAGCACTGTGAGTTCTGGGACACAGCAGTGGTGCTGCTGTGTAAACACATGGAGGTTTATCTACAGCAACAAGGAGAGAGGTGAAATTGTAACTACATATGTTTACATGTGAGATTTGGCTGCCCTTCAAGTGTCCTTGGATGTGTTTGAGCAAGGGTGAGGCTGTTTTGAACAGATCACCAATTTCCTCCTCAGCTTCTCATGACTACACAGCTCACCTCCTCAGGGACAAAGGCAGGTCTCTTTTGGTGAACATCAAAACAGGACTAGCACCTACAGCTTGGACATTCAAACTGGGAAGTCTCTTATGAGGATCTGAGAATGATGACACTTGTCTGGTTTACACAAGTGCAGAAAGGATGGTGAAACCAAGACCAAAAGCACCACCAATCTCGTATCTGCATAGTGGTGTGCTGTAGGACAGACACTGAAACTGAGTGCTAGTTATGATGGTATTAGGTGTGTGGAAAAAATATTCTGAGTGTTCCCATGAAGAAAAAAACACCTTGATGGGAGAAAATAGAGTACTGATGCCTTGAAGGCTTTTTCAGGGGCTAATGAGTGTTTTGGTGGACTCCAGTGTAATCACATGAAAAGATACCACCATCCACAGAAGGAAGGAAAACTGGTACTAAAAGTGGTGGCTGTGGGCAGCAGTGAGGAAGGAAGGAAGGAAGGAAGGAAGGAAGGAAGGAAGGAAGGAAGGAAGGAAGGAAGGAAGGAAGGAAGGAAGGAAGGAAGGAAGGAAGGAAGGAAGGAAGGAAGGAAGGAAGGAAGGAAGGAAGGAAGGAAGGAAGGAAGGAAGGAAGGAAGGAAGGAAGGAAGGAAGGAAGGAAGGAAGGAAGGAAGGAAGGACAAGCATTCTGAAAGAAATATAATGTTGGGTAGGAAGAGAAGTTGCTGGGAAAAAAAAACCCCAAACCTTGGTTAGATTGATGTAGTTGAAAACAGTAATATGGATATGCCACCTCTAGAAAAAAACTTAGTTCAATGCATTTTTTTTTGCCCAGTCCAGGCTATTAAACTCTGCAGAGAAAGAGTCTTTCAGGACAGGTACAGCACTGAGCAAAGTCACTATTTCTGGCGCCATTGCTAAACTTGGTATTTGGCACAGCCTCCTGACAGACAGACCCCATGGTTATACTCAGAGACCCCTTGGATCAGTGAATCCTCTCTGACTGCAGGATTGAAAAAATAGAATGGCTTTGGGCTTTTCTTTTATGTGGGTTTTGGTAGTTCTTGGAGAATTTGGGGGTCATTTAAGATCTGCTCTAATTTGGGTGTGCATTTCTAGCTTTTGGTGTCCCTATTTTATCCAGACTATGTTTCCTCCTTCCTCCTTCTGCAGCCTCCCCAGGGCACTTAGGGTTGCCTCATGCCACCATGACATCTGTGAGACAAGACAAAAATGCAGCTGGCAATGTGGGAGAGGAAAATTGTGAATCACCTATGTAAAAATTAGGGGTTTTCCCCCAGCAAAGTCCAGGGAGTATGTAGAGTCAGAGAGAGAGATCTGTTCACATCACCCTGATGTTTGGAAATTGTCTGGCTCAAACAAGGACAATTTCAAAGCAGAATGTCTCAAGCTTGGCAAAGGGCCAGGTATCCTCATAACAGTCACTCAAATAACCAAAAATGAGAGACAGAGAAGCTGGAGGGCAGCACGGGAAGACTTGTGCACCCCAGAACAGAGAGCTATGAGCAGAGTTCTGGTCTTCCAGCTGCTGATTTCTGAAGAAACGTTTCTAAGGGATGTGGATTTTGTTTCTTACATGACTGCAGGTAAAAGCAGAGCAATTCCAAGCACAGACAGCACCAAGCATCATTGTGGAAAGGGACAAGATGGGGTAAAGCTGAGGCAATGAAGAGGCAAGAGTACAGATGTCCAAGGGGTATGTGCCTGTCCACACGGCACAGCCAAGAAAAGAACAAAATGTGAGCATTTAAAGCTAATCAGGCATTTGTAGCTCACAATAAATACACAGAATTGCAGTGCAAAGGTGACTGGTGCAGTGTGGTGCCTGGATGGCCCCTAAAGGAGCTGCTATCTCTTTTTCCAGAGACAGTACATACTTTCTCATATCAATATTTTGCTTTTAAACCCCACTGACTTTAACTTTACCTTTAAATTTTATCTCTCCATGGGATTTTCCCATGCAAATTTCTGTTGCTTTCTTCCTGGGAACTATACTTCAGCTAAACTGCCCCTTTAATGCAGAATTTTAGCACTGGATATTCAAATGACTCAACTGAAATGTCCATATTGCTCAATTCTGCCCTGCAATCTTCCACCCACTCACAAATACAGCACGTTCCCATCTGTGCACTGCTCTCATTGTGAACTTGTTGATTTTTCCTGTTCTTTTTTGGTGGAGATATGACTTGGTGCAGGTGTTCAGGCTGGGGTAACAAAGACCCAGGTAACACATGGCAAACTCTGCATGAGGCAGAAAACAGAAAATATAATATTTTAGTTACAGCAAGGTTAAACAAAGCATATATCTGATGAGTTGGGCCTGGAAACATATTTTTGTCTCACCCAGAATAATTTCTCTCAGAAAACCAATGCTTTACAAAAAATTTTCAATGGACTTGGAGAAGTGGAGGGAAAAGGGCTCCTCTGCAGTTTCTTAATGTTTGAAATCCATTCCTGAGTACTTTTATCCCTAATTAAAGGTCACCTACTGGTTTGTGAACAACTGTTAATGAAGAGTTTAATTATCCAGATGACAGCTATAAAATCCTACTCCTGTGCTTGAATACTTTAAAGCAACAACGCCCAGACTTTCAAATATGTGCTTGTAGCCAAGTACTCAGACAAAAGCTCTCAGGGAAGAAGAGTGTGTATGTGCAATTCCCATTTGCATACACCATGGGAGATTGCATATGCCCATATTAAAGATGCAAATCTGTGAGGAGGTTTGTATGTGCTTGCTTGACCATTTGAACCAGACCTACCTTTCTTTTCTGTTCTTTCGTTCAGGGAGGGGAGGGATGGTTAAATTATTCCTTGAGGATAAATCATTTCGCATTATTAACTCTTCTTAACAACAAGGCTGCATAAATTAAATGTAAGATTATCTGCTGTGTCCTCAGTGGAATGATTAGGAGGGAATCTACAGGAAAGAAATGTGGTCAAATGATTTGAAGACTTGCTAAATGGGATGCAAATCTCATCTTGAATTCTTAACAAGCTCAAACACAGACCTGCCTTCTAATGAGCAAACCCTGCTTGGCATAGCTGTGTAACCCCCAGAGCAAAACTGTAAAGAAAATGGATCATGGTTCATTTTCTCTACCGAGTCAGGATTTTGTTTTTATTGGCACTCTTGACCAGGTGCTCCTGATGCTCCTATTACCTTTACCCATGGTGGCAATTTTTGTGATGCTGCTTTTAGTCTGCCAAGCTGAAGTGGCCCCACTTTTCATTTCCCATCACAACACCTGATGAATGTTTATTGGGAGTTCATGTTTGGGTTCTCCACAAGGTACATGCCTGAAGGGATGATATTTCTATCAAAAATATCAAGAAGTTGCTTTTTGTGTCCTCACTGCCAGTACAGTCTCTTTTTTGTCACTCTGGTGATGGCACCATTAGGGCAAACAGAATCATAACTCTTTAACTCAGCCTTTTTGGGGGCTTGGTGAAGACTAAAATGCAATGAATTGCCACAATGAATGGCAATTCTACCCATAATAGAAAAACAAATTATCAGTTTTTTCCTGTGAATCAGAGCTAGGCTTTGATTCAGTTTCTTCATTACCTTTGGTCTGTCTCTCCTACTCACATGAGCATATGTGCACACACAGTCATACTCTTATTTGTTTGAGCAAAATACTAAACAAAAGAGAATTACAAGCCCTGGCTCTAAAAATGAGGGGGAAAATTAGAATGCATCACATAAGAGGAGCTGTTCATACGAATTAAAGAGAAAAAACATGCCTGTCTGAGTTCTGTCAATGGTTAATATCTTATTTCCTAAGAAATATGGGTTAATACAAGAGATTTGTTAAAACAAAGACAGGTCAGTCCTCCTGCGTTATTTGCTGAAGAGGTTTGAGGCACACCTTTCTGTGCTTTGTTAACTCTCCAGGAGGGTTTTCTCTGCAGAGTCTCTCATCTGTAGGTCACAGTGACCTGACTGTGGGGGCTGCACTGCACAAATGGAACTCTCCAGATAAGCAGCAACATTTATTGCATACTTTGTCAACATATCTCTGGACACACACTCGTTCTCAAGGCACTCTGTTTTGATATTGGTTTTATTAAAACAGATTTCAGAAAGGGAAATGTAAAATAGTTTAGAGATTGCAACATAAACATGTTGTTCAAGAGCTGAGGGAACCCACACCAAACACCAGCAGGCTTTTTTGTACATTACAAGCATGGACAAAGTTTTATACATTACAAGCATTATCCTGAGGTTTTTTTTTATTATACTGATTTCTTCAAATTAAAAAAAAAGACACAAAAAGACCAATATCTCACACAGGAAAAGACATAGGTCCCACAATGTCCTTCACAATGTGGAAGATTATTAAAATTAAAATCAAAAGAACAGCTAAAGCCAAGGTGATCTAAGGACTAGAGGAGGAAGAATTTTGTCTTGCTAGCTGCACAGTCAGTCTCTCAGCTTTGGAGCTGCCACCAGAGCTCCTGATCAACATGTGTGGGCAGGATGACATGTTCTACATGAGGCAAGGTGTCCAATTTTGCAGGCTTTACCTGCTCCTCAAGCACCAACCCATGTGTCTTCTGGAGGAAAGCCCATGGGCTATGTGGCTCAGTCCTGGGCCCTGGTCTGACTCTGGATGCATGACACAGCCCTGCAAGGTCTCTTTTCAGGGATGGTAATTAGAAAAACTTATTTAACTGTGTTCTGATTCTGCAAATGTATGGGCAATGGGTTTGCATGAAGTAGATGGTCTGTATCAAGCTCATGTATGTGCCTGATGTATCTGTGAGAGGATTTACTGGACTGGCTTCTAGACTACTGTGCTTGTGTTTTCCTGAGCTGCCAGGTCTCATTCCTGGGAAATGGACAGAGCTCAGCCAAAAAAAGTGTGACATGACATGCTGCAAGTATTTTGCATATTTATCATCAAAAGTGGGGTAGTATTTGCCAAAGAACATCCCTCATTTTTAGACAAATAATAGATTCAGAACCCTTAAAAGATATAACAAGATTATTTGTCATTTTGGAGCATCATCATTCAGTCACTTCCATTGGGATGGGTTTTAATGGCTGCACACCAGCACACAGTATATGACATAAAGCATTTGTGAAAAAAAAATGATTCCTCTGAGTAGTCAGATGATCTTCCCAGAGATGAAGTGTCTTTTCCACTTTCCTCTTTCATTCTTCCTTTTCCTGGATCTTGGAGGGAGTGTTACTTGTGTTGAGTAATGAAATTTCCCCCGCCAAAACACACTGTCTTTGATCTCCCGTTTTATGCACTAGGGAGCTGATAGTTCCTTCCCTGGCTAGGACTGAATGAATAATCACCTCCTGTTGTTATTCACATAAGATTCAGATGCTGAAATGTGAAACTGATGACAGGGGAAATTATGGATAGAAGCATCAAGATTTGCTACTGAAATTTTATGAGCTGTAGGTAGGAAACATTTAAAGCACATCACATTTAACCATGGAGACTCCAAGCTTTTATAATTTCATGGGGCAGAACTGTGAGTTGTCTGTGAGATGGGAATGAAGCCCAGACTGCTCTCCTGGTGTTTTCTTTATGCCCACATATCCACACACAGACACATAATCAGCATGAGAAAACCCTACCCATCCATGAATCTTTGTTGCAATTTGGAATGATGAACCATGCAAAAATCAGATATTCAAATCATGTGAAAACTCTGTAGATTCATTGAGATGTTAGTAATGTTTACAGGGTAAAAACCCCTGTAAAATCAGAAAATCTTGATTAAAATTTTTTTCTTTCTTCTTTTTCTTTTTTTTTTTTTTTTTTGGTTATTACTTCAATATATGCAGCTTGTGATTTATTTCAGGTCTTCCAATCTGGACCTGCACATAATAATGTGTGCGCAAAGGATTTTTTTTTAGAAGGGAAAGAGAAATCCCAAAAGGAGCATACAAAAAATTAGGATTTCACATGAACTTTTGTGCAGGGATTTAGAAGCCACATCTAGAGCCATTGTTCTTTGTGCAGCCCAGGCAGTATAATACACAAATGCTGTTGTATGGCAAACCTGACCCACAGGTCTTGGTGGAGCAGCCCATTGGCCCATGCTGGCATATCCAAGGCTCCCAGACACACAAGTGAATTCAACCTTGTGAAAACAACTTTAAAGAACACCCTCTTGCCCTCCATTCCTGCTCTTTCTTACCTTGAAAACAAACCCTAAACCAAACCAACTCTTTAATACAAACTCAGACAAAACAGGTTTCTCTGACTCTGCCAATCTAAACCAACACAAACCCCACCCAAAGTGACACTTGTGTTCAGGGTAAGGCAGGTCCACACAGTGTGGAACTGCAAAGATCCAGAATAGCTGGAGATGGCTCCTGCCTCCCTGCTGTGCTCAACAGAAATGGAAACATCATGAGATATTCTCATTCCTAGCAAGCCTGTGCTGGAGGAGGGCTTAAATTGGCCTTCTGTCTCCTGTAACCCCAAGAGATGTGATTAATGAAAAAAGCTAATTATCTGTATTGCTATAACACAATTCACAGGAAAAGAAATTAATTCTACTTTTTTAAAAAAAACTGTATATAACCACTACTTAATTCTCAATAAGCAACTAACATCTCCCTAGAATGAAGGGAATTTCTGCCTGCATGGTGGGAGATATCAGTTTATGATCTCATTTATTTCTTGAGACAGTTCTACATGAACACTTTGGCACTTTGTTCTTCAAGAACTGATGAAGATGATATGTCATCTCTGATGGTTGTTCATTGAACAAAAAATAGGGAATTGGAAAGAATTTTCTTTTCATAAAAAACAAGTTTGCATGTTACGCTGAATTCATTATTCAAATTCACATACTTGCAAGTGATTAGCACACCGCCTCAGACACAAATTTATGCAAGCATTTCAGTTCAAGTGGTTCAGGGGAACCAAAGAATAAATAGTGCCATCGCCATTTTTTGATGCAGGGGGCAATGGCCATTTCTTGTGTGGAAAGTATGAGCAGACGAGGAGATCTCTGTTCTGTAAATCTGAGCTTGCATTTCACAGCAACCAAACTTGCTCAGGAGAATGAAGAAATCCCTGCGGAAAGTCTTGGTGAAAATGGCGTAGAGGAAAGGGTTGGCGCAGGAGTTGATGGGGTAAAACAAAACCAGCAGGATCTTGGAGTTGGTCACTGTGATGAGAGGAACCTTGAGCGAGGCCGATATGGCAAAGAAGGATATTGGTGCCATGCAGAGGAAGTCGGTGAAGATGAGGATGGCCATGCGCTTGGCGATCTTGGTGTCGCTGTTGGAGGAGACGACGTTGGGGTTGCGCACGGTGAAGTAGATGCAGGTGTAGCAGACGCAGATGACCACGAACGCGAGCACGTTCAGCACCAGGAGGAACATAACATAAGCCTGGGCAAACGGTGTCTCTATATCCATGGGCAGGCAGATGCTGACCTTCATGTAGCTGCTGACCCCAAATATGGGAAGGAGAGCTACCGTGAAGGCAAACACCCAGCCAAAAGCCATGACAGTCACGGCGTGGCGCAGGCGCAGCTTGCGGTGCAGCTGCATGGCGTAGGTGATGGTGTGCCAGCGCTCCAGGGTGATCACCGTCAGCGTGTACACCGACAGCTCGCTGGCAAACACCGTGAAAAACCCTGCAGCGTTGCACCCTGCCCCGGTCTGCCAGTCTATGGCATAGTTGTAGTACTGGCTTTTGGTCTGGATGTCTACAGAGGCAATAAACAGCAGGTAGATCCCTATGCAGAGGTCTGCAAAGGCAAGATTGCACATCAGAAAGCGAGGAACTGTGAGTTTGTATTGACTGCTTATTAAAATGATGAGGACAACAGTGTTCCCAGTAATAGCTAAAATGTTGATGAACCATATCAGGACTCTCAGAATGTTGTATCCCATGATATCTTCACATGGGTTGAAAGCATCAGGTTTAGGAGAGCAGGCTACATTAACTACTTCATTGCATAAACCATAGTCAAATTCATTCTCCGCTGGGTCAAATCCTATGCCATAGCTGGAAATATAATCTTCAGCTGCAGACCTTCTCTGTAGTTTTTTGCCAGGCTTCTCCTCAAAGTCTTGCTTCACCTGAGATATGCTACATATCGGATGTAATTCGGTCCTGAAATTGTAAAAAGAGTAGAGTTGGAAGATAAGGAACACAGTATGAGGCAAAAAAAAAAAAAAAAAAAAAAAACCAAACACAAAATCCTCCAGTTTCCATTAACAGCAGAGTTTTTCTGGTTAGCTGATTATATAGATTACCCTGGAGCCTGAAATTAATAGTGCGGCTGGTCCCTATTTATAAAATACTACAAGAACATGTAAATGACTTGGAAACATCATAAACTGCAGGGGAAAGGAAAAGCTAATGTTTGCCTAGTGCTCAGGATGCAGTTATCCACCTGGATAACACACTCTGTAAGAAGCCTCCCTCATCTGAAATGAATTTCTCCCCTAAGCTGTCACTGACAAACATGGGGCAATGCATGACAATGAACACCAGTGTGAGACTGAGCTTTGAGGAATGAGTCAAGTCGGCTGGGAATTCTCAAATTCCCTTTTTCCTAAAGGTTTTGACCACCACCATCTTGTAACTCTGTCAGGGCACATAACTCCATTTTGTGATGTTCAGTTTTAGTATCTCATATTGTATTAGTGATTAACCAGTAACACAAGTAAATAGCACAAATAAATCCATGCAGGATCCCAGATAATCTCTAGATGACCAATGCCAACAGAAACACAAGGCACAGGAGACCATTTTGCTTAAAAACTCTTTTTTAAAATAAGTGGATTAGAAATCAAGTGAAGTGAAGAAAAATCAAGCAAACCAAAGCAGACCAAACCAAACAGAACCAAACCAAACAGAACCAAACCAAACCAAACCAAACCAAACTGAACATTTTAATGGAAACAGTAGTTGCTCTTGTTTCTGTCATAAAGTATTTTTAAAACATTTTAAAATTTTTTAGTAGCACAAGTAAATACTAGCATTTTTGAGAGTTTTATGTTTGGCTTTATTTTGTAGAGTATTAGCTGTGTGCCCTTCTCCATGCATAGACCTACAGAAGAAACAAATATTTTGGCTGATGATAGAAAGATGATCCGCTCCAACAAGATCATAAATATCAAGAAATATCAAATATAATCATGAAATGAACGGTGAGTTTTTACAACAGCTCTTTGGCTGCCTTAGAATTTGCCTGTCCCATGAACTAGCGTCCACAGTTTTGGATGCAGACCTAATCTGAGTCATGGAATAAAACACTTGACATTTTGCTGTAAAACCAACCCAGTTCAGCTCTGCCTACATTCAGCTACAAGCCAGACTGCAGTTTAGGTGTGTAATTTCTAAGACAGGACCCCAGCTTATCTTCTACCCTGACTCTGAGTACAGTTGATAGAAGAACTCTCTAGGCAAGTAAAGTTGAAATTTTTAACAACTGGTAGCAGCTGAAAAGGGAGAATTCTTCTTTGTAACCTAATTTTACCTTTTGACTTTCTGCACTCACTACATCTTCTGAAAATTGAGTTTAAAGTGTCTGCAAGAAAGGAAAACTAATGAAGGTCCAGCAGCAGAAGGTGAGGGACATTTCCTATGAGATTCTGAACATCCTCTGCTATTATCAATATTTTTTATCTTGCCTGTCAACTGAGTCAGAAAACTGATTTTCTGTGAGGTCAAATATTCACTATGAAGGTCACAGTAGCAATAACAAGGCATTACATTTTGCTCTCCTGTGTTCTACTCGCATAAGGATGAGTGAAGGGTCCAGAGTATTGATCAATATATCAACAGTTCTCTGGCTGAAAGGGAATATAGGCTTCCAAGGAGCAATAACAGAGAAAAAGTCCTTCATTTTTTAGTGCAACAGGCACTTGGGGGCACTGAAATCTACAGCAATTGGTGGTTTTTTGAAAATGAACTGAAGGAAATGTTTGTAGCCAATCATTTCTCAGCATGAGGCAAAAATAAACTTTTTCTAAAATTTTGGAGGCACTCCCTGGACCTAAATATATATCCAGGCAAGAGTGATTTGTAAGGACAATTAAATATTTCTGATGATTACAATTCATTAATTCTTGACTTGTTTTTACAGCCAGTGTTCCAAATAAAAGCAGGGTCCCAAGGAATAAGGCGTTTGCTCCAGGGAAGGGCAATGGGGAGTGTCCTGCTGGTTCCCTGTACTGGGAGAAGGCAAGATGAAACTCCCAAGGGAAGGAAGAGCCATCCTCTGATACTGACTCTTTGTCATATCTTTGCCCTCTCTTTCTCACCCTTTGGGCTGTGCAGTGCACTCAGAGCAACAAGTTAAAACATCATTTCCCAAGGGATGTGTGGGTCCTTGCTTCCTGTTGCCACCATGGGTGTCATAATACAGTTAATTCATTCCCTCTCTTTGTAAACTTTCCTTGCTGTTTAACATTATTTTGCTCAAGTAAACTAGAAAAATAAACTGCAGAAAGGGCAACCTAGAGAACAAAATTGAAATTGCCAGAGTGCTCTGACAAAAATAAACAAAAATTACTACCTTTGTACAAGTTGTTATTTAAGTTGTTATTTTATGCGCCTCGTCTGGATCTGCTGGCAGCAGGATCTTGTGTGCTGAGAAACATGCTCAGCAGAATAAATAATCTTGACCTGTGTTCTGTAATAAGTCTTATCTCAAGCCAATCATCCTCACCAAAAAGTGCCATTAAGTGAGTTGTGAGCAACTGATAGTATGTTCTTGTGAGATGAGGCCCAAACACCAAACACCTGATGCTGCCACATTTTTTGAAAAAGTAGGGTTTCAAGTGACAGCTCCTCCAAAGAACAACGATCAAGTGTAAGGACAGAATCATATCAATGCCATTCTTTTGGGCGGAAGGTGATCTTTATGTCAAGGAAAGCCAAAATCTTGCTCACGTTCCTAATGGCCTATGTCAAGTTGAGGGTTTTAACATCCGGCCTCTGCCCTATCCATACTTCAAGGATATTATTTTCCAGTCACAGAAAAATGTGCGGGGAGCTCAACATACGGTACTAGACTTGTCTTAAGAATGCGGCTTACCTTTTCTTAGGCCAGAACCACATTTTCAAACTACAGATCAATATTTGGCACGTAATCCTTATTGGAAGGAGAAAAAAAAATTAAAATTGTTTTATGTTTTAATTGTGTTTCTTAAACTGTCAGGACTGTGCTTGATGTGGCATCCTCCAAAACTTAGAAAGCACTGTTGCTGTAACAAGTTTAAGCTTTCCATTATCACAACAGCACCTGTTTGCTGCTGCAGACAGTTTTTGGAGAGGTGATTGAGCATGATCCACTACGGTAACTTATTTTATCTAGGGATTTGAGTGCTGCAAAAGTCTCAAAAAGGGGAAATCAAACATGAACAGGCAGCCAGAAAGGGGCCACACATCTCTGTCTTAATTCCTTCCCAAAGTTCTCATGTGAACACCAGCTGGTGCTGTGATCCTTAGAAATGCACTTTTTGTACTCCCTGGACTACCTGGAAGTATTTAGTGAGTCAAATGGCCACAAGGAATGACCCTCTCCTGTGAAGGTGCAAGAGACAAGCCAGGTGACACCAGGGCTCCCACCACCACAAGCGATGCCTGATGCTCTGAGCCAAGCACAGCTCTCACCAAAAGAATATTACACATTGTGTGATCAAGCACTATGCAAACTATTAATAACTTCTAAACAGCCTGAGCAGCCTTCAGTGCACACGCAGCTTGTGCCAGCTGTCATGAAAACTGCTTTGAAATGAAAGAGGATGTAGCTACTGTATGTGTGACTAATCTCTGCTGAAGTGTATGGTAATACTTTCAGTCTTCAAACCAAACACATGCATCCACTTTCTCTCTTTAATCTGGAGAGAGGATCTCAGTTTCACACCAATTTCACTACAAGAGACATGACCGTGTGAAAGAAATGAAAATCTTTAATTATGTTAAAAAGAAGCTGACAGGAAGGGTTCATCTAGGTAATAGGTTCTCGTAATTTTGCATTTATGCCTATGTTTTGTAGAAAATACAAATGGTAACTCTTAAAGGCATAGATAAATATGTTCAATTTGGTTTTGCTGACCAGGGAGGTGGAGTTGTGACCAGACTTGCTCCAGAAGCAGCCCCACCATGGCATGGTGCTCCAGCCCAGCCTTGAACATCCACACTGGGGCTATGTGAGCTCTTCACATGTTTCTTGGCATTTCTTTGCAAAATTACACTTATCCAGGCTGTGGGAAGGGCTGTGTTATGTTCTCCTTGCCTTCTTGCTAGCCAGGGAAAGGCTTCCAAAAGTGGGGCTGTACTAAGGGGGAAATGGGTGCTGTGGACTTCAGTTCCGTGTGTGAGTGTGTGGCATGGAAGTTTTTCAAAGTCCAAATGAGGGGACTAGACACTGAGAGCTTACCACAGGATCAGGACTATTTCCTCCTGTAGCTTCCCTTCAACAGCAACTCTTACTTTGTTTTTGAAAAGTCCAGTTGCCAAATTTAAGGGGTGGATTCTGGGATTTGGGTGCTGATTAGGCCCAAGCAGCCCAGAAGCCAAATACCTTTGAAAATATGAATCAGAGTGGTATCAGTGTTCCTTTGCACATCCAGAACTAAACAAGTTTTCATTGGATAATAACACTGCCACCAGTTCTGGAAGGACTGGAGCCATTTCTGCTCAGAAGCCACCAGCCACCGTGTCTGCATAGGACAGCACAAGTGTGTGAAAATGTTGCCTGCTGATCTAGTTCTGTCCTAGTGAAAACTTAGCATTTTGGATCAAAAATGGGTGATGGATTCTCTCAGCTACGTCTGTCATCACTACAGTCTCCACCATCACACTTGTGCTCTTAACACAGTTTTGTAAACGCATGTAGGTGATATTTATTAGTTATCAGCAAACTCAGTTATCTTCCCTTGTCTGGAGACAATACAATGCTAAATGTAAAATAAAGGGCTATTAAAGTGTATTAAAATAGAAGCCACTAACAGTTTATGCTTTCTCTGTATGGTTTTACTTTTCTTTGAAGTTTTATGCCACTTCTGAAGATGATGTCTCGAATTGTAACAATGGTTCATAATTTTTTTTTCTCTCATGGCAAAGTCCAAGCCTTTCAGGACATCTAGTGAATGAAGAATTTCAAACAATACTGAGGGCTTTTGTAGGTACCAGTTCCTCATGTTTTCCAGTGGCACAGATTCAGGAGGTTTATTAACTATTAAACATGAACATTTCAAGACTGAATGACTGAGGTGAAAATAATGAGAATCACTGATACCTAAAGCCTCACAGCAACTTGGTAATGGAAAATTAAAAACAGCATGGAAAATTGCCTTTGGAGTCTAAAAAGGCACCTTAGCCTCCCACCCTGCTCTGTTGATTTGTGTGAAGTGGATCTGCTCAGAAAACATGTCCCAAATGTCTGTGAATGTGAACTCAACAGCTGATGTATCTGTGATGCTTGGCTGGGCAGTGCTCCAACATCAATGAGGCTTTCAGAAAGAAGAGTTTGGGATCACTCAGTGGTCCTGTTGCCCTCCTGGACTGACGAACAAGTGTTGACCAGCTTCGCTGCAAACACAGCCTTCCCCCTCCAGTTACCTTCTGAAAGAGTTATCAAATGTTTCCTGGTTAATGTCTTCGTGTGGCTCCAGGCTGGTCTCAGTGAAAGATGGATTTATGACAGGTGAGGGCAGAGTTGTGTCTGGGGAAAGTGATGATGATATCAAAATTCAATAATTCCCTGCAATGGAGAGGCAGTGCACTGTGTAGCATGCATAAACCTGCACGTATTTTGTATTCATTTATTTCCATCCACTTACTTACCTATACTGAAGAGACCTTTTCTATCCACATTTTGAGGAATTTTATTTAATTCACTATCAACTGCTGAAAAGCACCAGAAAGAAAAACAAATTAAATCACTTACTTTTGTCTTTTCCAGTTTGTAAATGCACAGCAATGGCTAGGATAGGTGAAGTTTGCCTCAATCAAAGATCTAAATTTGCTTAAGTCAGGAAGCTTTTTTAAATTGTATGTAGACCTTGCTCTTAGCTTCTTAATGAGTTCTAATCCATGACTTGGCAGGAAACTGATTTTCGTGCTGGAAATATCCCTTTAAGAAAACATATGAAAATCTTGGTAAAAAGCAAATTTACTTCTGCTCAACAATGGATATGTGTTTTAGACTGTCCTACTCATTCTCTGAGTAGTGACTGGAAACAGATCAGCTGGAAATCTACACTGAAAAGATGATCCAATGCTAAATTGGGTGTTCCTCCAGAAAACTCAGGTAATATTCATTGCAAACAACAATCAAGTGGTGTTAGTCTGTGAGAACAAAAGAAAAAAATCCCATAATGTTCTGGATAAAAATTAGCAGGCACATAAACTATCACTGCAATATGATGCTGGGTTTAGTAAATACCCAGAAACTGCAGCAATCATCCCATAATACTGTTAAAGGACAAAAGAAATGGCTGATGAAATCACAATAGAAGTTTGCTATATGAACATCACATCATGGGAAGGCTGCTGTGGAAAAGGCAATAAACACAAAGAGAGAAACTCACATGTGAGTACAGGTTGGGGATATCAGATTTTGTACTCATTAGGAGGAAAAACATTAAAGAGAGACAGGAGTGGCATTGTTCAGGCTGTTAGGAGAAAAAAAATCCCAACAAAACCTTCTTGAAGGTTTAGAAAACAAATATAGCAGAGACTGAAGCAAAGAAAGGGGCACAACTGCAGGAGGTTGGGAGGGATGTGTTTGTGTGAAGGCAATTACTGTGGGACAGGCCATCAGAGGCAGTGATGGAATCAGCAGCCATGAATGAACTAAAGAGAGCATTAGAGGAGCTTTTAAAAGGAAACACGTTCTGCATACACTTAATCTTGACTTGTGCCATGAAAGTGAAGAAAGAGAAGAAGGACCAAGGGTGCTCCATCTCCAGGCTAAGAGGTACTTGGAAATCCATCTCCACAGCTCCAGGCTGTAGCAGCTGGGGCAAAACATCTCTGCATTTCCCTTACTGGGTCACAGACCATGTCCCTCAGATCATGACAGCCTGAGATCAACTCCTTTCTCTGAAGAGCACAGGTAAAAGTGAATTGCACAAAATCACTCTTCCTCCTTTAAGCCCCGTGCTTGCTGAGGCAGTGCTTGCTGAGGCTGCTCTGCTCCTTATTCTCCAAGAAAAGAGCAGGGTTCTCCCTAATCAAGGAATTGGACTGATAATATTTGCAGTTTTCTCCATGTCCCCCAAAGGTACAATTTCCAGTTCATCTTTGACAGTGTGATGTCAGGACATTTTATTTGATATCTATCACCTAATTAATTCCCAGCACAAATTGTTTTTATTATCACAATAATACAGGACAGTTGTGCCATGTGAGAGGGAGACCAGGTTTTAGCAGCACGTAATAAAGTTTAAACAGTTGCTATGTGCCACACACACATTTGCACCTCTGTTCTCTGGTCTAGAAAGCAAAATTAGTACCAGGAAAGGGCTCTGCTTGAGCACCAGCCAAGCCTAAGAAGTTCATAGGCAGATGATGAAGCAGTTTGTAAAATTGGTAAAGCTGATCTTTGTGTCCCTGCTGTGCCCACAGTTGAGGCTTTAGATCCAAGCTCTGAAGGAATGTGCCACCCCCAGCAGTGGACAATGGGCTGTGGCAGCAGAGGAGCAAACACAAGCCCCACTCCACTGCCCCAGCCTGGGACCGTGGCTTTTACAGAAGACAGGCTGGTGTATTCCAAAGTGCTGTGAACTTCTGCAGGGCAGGCTGAGAGAAGCCACACCTCTCACAGAAGAGGTCCTGAGGTCCTGGGCCTGTTTCTACAGGAGCAAACCCAGCAGCTGATGAGAGATTTGGGGCCATTGATTTCTACCTTGGATGCTTGAAGAGGCAATTAGGCTGCAATGAGCAGCCTCAATTTTCACTGGTGCTGATGCTGCCCTCAGTGCTCTGCCTAATGAAAGCTGTCACCAGAGTGTGGGCTCATGAGTCAAAAACTTAACAGCAGGTTTCTGCTTAAATCCACAGACAGCATCTCTCATGGCATCATTAAGAGAATGTGTAACTTTTTCGTTCTGAACAAGAGCACAGAAAAAAAAAAGTTTTCTTCGGTTTGTTAGCTAAAAAGCATTACTGCATCCAAATTGGTTTTGCACTGTGTGGAAATAAATATGAATAGGGATAGCGCTTAAAGATATCTAAAAATTTTCTGAATCTTTCATCATCTCTACATAGTTTCAAAGATATTAAATAGTTTTCCCACAAAGACTTGTTACTTCTTATTTAAGAAACTTTTCTTTTTATGCTCGTTATCACACATAAACAGATGTGAGTTAGAGAAAGTGCTTTGCATACCCCTGTGGGGTTTTTTTTTTCAGTTTGTCTGTGAGGGATAGCTATGGATACACCACTGAAAAGCCCCAAAAAGCAAACGCAGACATTGTGCAGGTGGTTTGGTAAATTACTCCACTGGGTTACCACACACACCTCAGCACACAGGTTCTTTGGGATGCTGTTCTCTAGTTAGAGGCTTGATAAATTAAATAAGCCTGATGAACTAGATTATGAAGTGGCAGTAGGAAATCAAACCAGAAGGCATCAGCAATTGAAATACATGTTCTTGTGTTATTGTTGCTTGGCTGTGAGTCATCAGCCTTGGCAGCAGCCGGTGCAGGAACAGCAAAATAAATCTACCTTCTCCTCCAATCACTTCCCTTTCCCACTGGGAGTCTCTGTTGGATTAGCAGAAGTACTGACCAGCTGATGAGGTCTGAAAGACACCTACAGAAATGGCAAAAACACCTCCTGGAGCAGAAATCAGAGCAGGATAGGCGGACTGGGGAGAACAATTTTCTTCGTGCTTGTATTTAAACTGATCTCTGCTGCACTTCAGGGGCTCAGCTGTGGAGCTGGGGATCTACTGGAGCTCTCCTGCAGCCTCCATATGTGGGATCACCAATGAAGAAAAATTGCAAGGGTGGGATGGGCCACAGCCATGCCTCGCTCTGCACTGAGCCAGGACACAGCCAGAGAACTAAGGACACCAGCAAAGGCTGGTGCAAGCCACTACAGCTCTGAGAGGGCAGCAGACAATTAAATGAAACAGTGCAGCTTTAAATTGAAAATGTGAAACTCAAAGCTGGAAACAGAGTGCATATCTGTATAGAAGGAATATGTATAGTTGTGGGATTTATTAGCTATCTGATTTACTGGCCTACTGTCAATGCTGAAATCCTTTAACTCAAAATTTGATGTCTTTCCCAAAGAGAGATTCTAATTCAGCCAAGAGCTGTAAGTCTGAGAGAGGAATTAATTTGTGAAACTCTGTAGCCTGCACAAGGCCCATGATTGGTGCTGTCTATTTGTGTTTCTTTCACTTTACTTTAATATGATGGATTATAAAAGAGAAGTTGGCATTAATTGACTCCATAACACTGGTTCAGGAAGATCAAGAGTTAAACCACCTTGATATTCATTCTATTAGAACACTGCAGTCTGCAACACAGACTTTGATTGCAGCAACAGCAAAAATATGATTTGTCCCAGCAAAGATATGATTATGGGTCAATCATTTCCACAAGTGAAAGCACATCCCTGGTGATGGATGAGTAAGAAGGCTCTTCTCTCATGATCTCAGCCAGGATAAAAAGGTAATTTCCCATCCACAGAATAGTGGATATATTGGTAATGGAACAGAAAACTTTTTACACAAATAACTCAGTGTTAGAAATTGAACTATCAAATGAATCTCAACTACAGGCAAATCAATTTGATAAACCTCCAGAATATGATTGTATCAAGTATAGTCTGCAAAGAAAATGCACTTACTTTTTGCTACAGGAAACAATGATTTTCCAAAGAAACACCTAAGATGTTACTGATTCAAAGATGTTCCAGTGTCAGTCTTTTCCAAAAAATAGAAGATGCTTTGAAGAAACAATGGAAGGGAAGCAGAGTGCAGTAAGCCCAGCTCTTTATATCATAGGTTCACTGACCATCACACAGTGGAAAATGAGGCTGTCAGAAGAGATCTGGACTCAACTCAGGGTTAATCAGACATTTTTTCTGCCTCCTTTTCAGATGGGTAACCACCCTAGCATCTGTGTAAAATCTTTCAACAGCTCCAAGGACCCCTCTCACTTATTTGGGGTGACTTTTAGCCCTTTCTGGACAACCAGGGTAGATGCAAAGAGAGAAAGGTTCCAGTGAATCAGTGAGATGCAAAAAGAACCTCACATCTCTCTCGCAGCCCTTACATGTGGTGGCTTGTGCTCAGAAACACAGGCAGCTGTGCAAACTCATATATTTTTGGAACCTGTGGCAAACTGTGGCTTGAGGTAATGGTGGCTGAGATCCATGAGCATCCTACTGCTGAATTTTCTACTGCTGAGTTCTCGATTCCCAGCTCATCACCCACCAAGGACATCCTGCTGTAACATCCTGCTGTGTGGGATGTAGCTCATACCTATCCCCATCCCCATCCCTGTAGGATGGGAATTTTGCTTCAGAATTCAGCTGCACAGATGCAGGGGCAGATCTTCAGTGGCAAGTAATTCAGATTTCAGCATTAGAACCACTCACCCAGTCTTGGTTTTGCTCAAACAGAAAACCAAAAGCCTTTTTTTTTTAGTAGAAAAAACAAAGCAGAATGACTCCTCTCTTGATCCAGTTTATGAACCTGGATCTAAATCTCTCACCTTCAATACTCTCAAAAACTTGAGGACAAAGTGAAAATAAAGTTCTAGACTGAAATTTCAGTTATGGCTTCCTTTTTTTTTAAAATTCAGAGCTAGACCTCTGGTCTTGACCTCCAAGGTTTGCAAGATGCTGAAATCCAGACTGGCATTCATATGTTCTTCTCTGACCTTTTCTAAGGAGTCAGTAATGAGAAAAATGTTATCCAACTGCTACTTACAAAACAACAGGTCCATTGGCTCCCTGGAAGACCTCATTTGGTAATTTTTCTAGGTTGTGATTATCACTTAGATTTCTGAAAAACACAATATTTTATGCTGAAACAATCTGAGACTAAAAAATAAAATATCTTGCAGAAGTTACTATCTTCATTTTTCAGAATTGCAAACAACAGAAATAGTTACAGCTCATCCAAGTATGTTCCATTAAATGCATGATCCTCAATGTCCTGAATTCCATTTTTATTGAGCCATCTGCAACAGAGAAAAGGAAAAGAGAGTTGCGTTCTTATTTGCGCTCCATGACTAAAATGTATGCAATTCAAAACAGGGAATCTCAAACAAACAAAATCGTTAAACGGACATTGAAATGGTGAAATTTCTACAAATCCTAGCCTGTAAGACCCCAGTAGTGGAGGCAGGCTTTGGAGGGGGCAGACATGAGTAGGGTGGATGGGTGCTACCGTGAGAGATGGCAGCTGGAGTAAGTTCCACAGTAAGGTCAGGGCTGGTGAAGATGCTGGTGCTGCTCATGGCTCCACTGGGGAGGCAGCAGAGGAGCCAGGGAGACCAGGATCTTTCCTGTTGGTGCTGTCAGTGCCACTCAGCTTTACTCTTAGCAAGGTGCTTTTGAAATGCTGGGCCACAGCCTCACCTTTGCCAGTTATTAGGGAAAAAAGCCTGCTGTGTGCCACGGGCTGACATCCACAGCCAGGCAGGTGGAGGAGGGGGGCTGATGGTCTCTGAGGCAGGCAGGAGGGCACAGGGGGCAGCCAAACTGCCCAGGAAGCAGGTGATTCCTCCTACACTGCTGCCTTGACAGATTACACTCCCTGCTGCCCAGCCCTACCTCCCCAGGACCCTTTCCCCACGGGGAGGCCACAGGTAGTGAACCTGGCAATTGAAGCTCCTGGGGCTCTCTGCCAAGTTTTTACTCTGGTGCATTACCTAATTAAGGTTTAACGACCTCCCTTTGGTCCCTTCATGGTGCTAAAAATTTACATTGAGGTCAGTTCTATTTATCATCTTTACGGTGCCATCTTTCATCTCGCCTTAAACGTCACCCCGCAGCTCACGCCCTCTCCAACAGGCAGTGACAGGGCTGATTGATGGCAGAAATGGCCTGATTTAATTAAACTGTCAGCCAACCTGGACTCTTTTCTAATTCACTTTGAAAGCTGAGCATACAAGTGACCCACTTATCTGAGGTCTGAGGTGGTGAGCTAAGGTCAGCACGGAAATCAGTCATGGGTCTGGCTGAAAGGATTGCTCTTTTGACCATGACAGGCAGATGCACATCGCTCTGTGTCTATAATGTCTGTCAGGCTGGATCAGGAGAGCTGTCACCATCCCCTTCACTTGCCAGCACCATTAGACATGAGTGAGCAGGCACGGAGGAGAGACAGGTCCCTGCTTACAGCATTTGAAACATTTATTATATTGCATTGATCTTATAAATTTGTAGCTGCCAGGCTGATAGATACGTTTTTAATCACACTATTAGCACTTGCTACATTCTCTCACTGAACATGATGTTAATGCAATGAGATACTAAGGTTGTAAAACAGTCACTGTAGCCATGCAGTGTGGACTATATACTCCTGTCACCTGGCTAATAGCATCTGAGCAGTAAAAAGAGCAAAAAAAAATTACCCAAATCCTGAGACCTCATTATAGTACACATAGATGAATTCCTATTGACGCATATTCCCCCCCCTCACTTCAACCAACATCCTTACTGACTCCACTAACTCTTATGTTAGCAAGGTGACAATGGAGGCAGAGATCAGAGCTTGGACATGGCGACTTTACCTTATCATTTCATGGCTAGAGCAGACTTTTAAAACTCTAAAATTCACCCAGTGCAAGAGGTCACTGTCCCTAAGTACTATTTACACCCTATTTCAGGACTGGAAAGATCTGTCTCAGAGCCTAAGTTGAATGCAGACCTGGAAGCAAGGTGGATTTCTTCCACAAATTTCTAGCACTTCATTACCAAATGCCCCTCAGCTCCCACCTGTGCTGATCCCATGCATAGCATAAGATTAATTCCAAATTACTGGTGAAAATATGCTTGGAGCCTTCCAAAGCTAAGCCTGTTGAAATGGTTTCCCCCTATAATGTGGGGTTTAATGGGTCCTGGATGATTCAATCATCTTGATATGCCTGCTTTCACTAAATGATGTTGCTGTGACTCTGTTGAGTTGCTGGGACTTCAGTTTTGCATAGAAAAATGGCGTATTTGTGCCTAAAATGAACTGAGTTCACCACAGCACAAGGAAAGCCTAATCAGGGACTCTCAAAGGGTGCCTGCAGGGCCTCTGTCCCAAACTGGGATAGCTAGAGTAAAGTTAGGACATTGTCTGATCAGGGTGCTGGAGGCCAGGTCTGCTTACACAGCTCTTGCTGCTCCTGCACACACTGGTGGGAGTGAGGAGCCCATGACAATCACAGAATCACAGAAAATTTGGGCTGGAAGGGACCTTAAAGATCACCCAGTTCCAAAGCCCCTGCCACAGAAAGCAACACCTTCCCTACACCAGACCTGTACAAAGCTCCATCCAGGTCTTTTGCACTTCCAGGGATGGGACATCCACATCTTCTCTAGGCAACCTGGTAAAGTATTTCTTCCTGATATAAGCAATGAAACATTTTGGGGAGAAAGGGGAAAGCCAACTTCAAGCTGCTCAAGTGGCACAGAGAGATCAAAACACAGCAAAACTCTGGGATATTTATCTTACCCTCCGGTGGTATCATGAAAACAAACATAGCATTTGTTGTGCGGTGCTTTGGAAATATATACTTGAGAAAAGCCTGTGTGTATATGTGTGTGTGTGTGTTTAAAACTTCAGGGAAGTATAGAGAGCTTGTGCATAACTGATAGGGAAAAGGGAGAGATAAAGCCAAATGACTTCTCTTCCTTGTTGATGGTCTGACCTTGCTCCCCCAGAATCGACGTGAGCTCAGTCAATTCAAACCTCGCTTTTCTCTCTCAGTGTGCCAGGTAAACCACATGGTGGGAATTTTTTCCAGTCTGGCCACTGGCTAAGTGAAAGGAAGGCAGCTTGTTAGCAAGCAAACAGTATGTTTTGATATACAGAGAGAAAGGATCAAAGAAGCCAGCGAGTTCATTAAAATACATGACGGTTCAAATCAAATGTAGAGCCAGCTAACCACGCAGCTCCAAACTGCATTGAGAACCCACTTGTACCAATGCATTAACATTGTGTACAAAGAAACCACATTTCCACAACATCTTCATACATTCTGCCCAAGTAATAAATGTCTTTGAGTGATGTGTCTGACTGTAAATATTTATGAGTCGTGCCATCCTTTTGAACACAATTTGTATCGCAGGGAACTGTAGCTGTAGGTGTTTAACCTTGGCATTAGTAATTACTAAATTCACTCTCTGATGTGCTTCTTAAATAAAAAGCAGGAATAGAACACAACAACAACAACAACAAAACCCCCAAAAGCATTCATTTGTTTCATGGCAGAGAAACAGAATACAGAGATCTCAGGGGCAAGGAGAGATGTAAAATCTCAAATTGAATTTGGAAGTGTATGAAAAAGTGCCCAACTCCTGCTATCCTTGACCCTGTTCTGAAAAAGAAATGAGCTAACAAGGAGAATAATGAGTTTGCTATGTCTACTCACAGAATCACACTTTCAGAACTCAGGCCCATGAATGAATTTCTTTCAATTGTACGTATATTGATATTGTCTTGAATATCTCTGAAAAATAAAATACAATAGAAACTACACCTTTTTATACTTCTACGAGCCTTTCAATACAATATGCTGCTTCAAACACCGTATTTTCCCCTTATATTCAATCTGAGGAAGTACTGCAGACAGAGGGTAATAACCAAAGTTTCCAAGACATTTTTCTCCTGCAGAGCACAAACCTTCCTGATAAAAAAGGCTGGAGCAAAACATTTCCAACACCCCCATACTTTCCTCCCAAATAGGCTGAAGACATTAAAATGCATATAAGCTCAGGTCTATAACCCTGAGGTGGATGAAATAGCTCCTCCAGGAAACATACTCCCCAGAAAATGCAATTGGAGGGGCTGCAAGGCCACCCCTTCTCCCAGCCTCCCTACCTGAAGGAGGAAAGCCATTAGCCTTTCTGGCCTGATTCAGCAGGGCACCTACCAGCCCATGAATCATTCCCCAGCTGATGTCAACAGGGGTGCTTATAAGCTTTGTATGTGCTTAAGAACTTAAATGCAGGACCCCTGTCAGTGCAATTTGTTGAATGGACAAATAAGAATTTCTGTCTTTCCTCAGTTGTGACTGATATAAAAAAAAGGAATGTTCTTGTTGCTGGCTCAATATAGGCCTCAAAGAAGTTAAATAATGTTACTCATCATTTAGACTGGGGATATTGCTGTTTCCATGCTGTTTCTGTTGGAAAGCACAGAACAAAATTAATTATCTGCAAAGCTTGAAATTAAGTGTGGTTCCAAAATTATCTCATGCTGACAGCTCCATACAGCCACAACTCTGCACAGAGTGACACTTACCCAGAGGCTTCATTCAGCAAACTGAGGGCAGCAGGGACAGGAATAGGGAGGAAACACAGCACCCATGTGAGTGAACTGTATCCCTCTACTAAAGCTCTGCCCTTTATAAATTTCAAGATCTGTCTCTGGACTTAAATATTGGCACAGCTGAAGCCAAGGGGAATTATCTTATTGACCTCAGAGGGTCCAAGGTTTGAACAGGAGGTCTAGTTTGGGACTCAATCAGTATCAAGGTCTATTTATTCCTACAGGGAAGTGAGGAGTTGCACCTAAAAAAAATAAAAAGCTCTTGTTGCTATAGGACACAATAATTCCTGTCTAGTTAAACACAAAAGTGTACATGTAAAAGTCCCTGTTGTGCCATAGCTGTTGCATTTCCTTGATGGTTTCAAGGAGCAAAGAACTGAAGTTCTCAGAAGTACAAACATCAAAAGTATTCCTGAAATGGATTTCTTACCTTATATGTCTGTACACCATAGTCAGTTATTCCCTCTATGTTTTATATGCATTTTTATTGATATTAATGGCTATTACTAAGATAGCCATTAATAATTGCAGGATTAATATTTCTGCAGGTTGAAATCTTCTAATCAAACATCTGAAGATGCAGAAATTTGTATGTGAACTAACAATAAATCTTGTCCAAAAGAATGTTTTCAGTTGTACTAAGAACTGACTGAGAAATTATGTCACAATATTTTTCAGTGGAAAAAAACCCCAAGTTTTTCTGATCTGCATTTTTTCTGCAGAAGAAATGCTTTAGGAAATTAACAGCCTGTTTTCACTCAAAATTTTGCAAAAATTTTTTTCCTCATTGGTGTTGGAGTTTTCCATTGTAAAAAATTTTTATTTTCTGGACAGTTTTACTGACAGGGGAAAATGGAAAAGGGTATGGTGGATAATCCCCTGAGTCTGGGTTTTGGTGTGGTTTGCTGCTGTTGTCGTTATTTTTCTTTTCTTTGTGATGTGGCCACTTTTGATGGAACTCAGCTCTGAAATCAGTGGCTCTTCCCATGCAGGTCAGAAAACTTTCACCAGGCGGCAACAAATTTCCACTGCCACCATTCTGGTTTGGATTTCAACTCTGAAAGAGGAGTCAAAGGCTGTTTTCTGTCCCCTGGGCCACCCAGACACGTGCTCACGCTGCAGTTAAAGGAAGAGGGGTCTGTAAAGTGCAAGTTCCAATGCTTTGTAGAAGGGAGACCTGGAGAGAACTGAGACCTTCTGACGATCAATGCCTGCAAAATCCCAATCAACACGCCACTGCGGAGCTAATAAATGAATACATGGGAACCATGTCTTGAGAGGTTTTGCTGGAGCAGAGGAACACTCAAAGGCAGCTTTCAAAAAGTGAAAAGCAAACGTTCAAACTTACAGCAGAACTTTCTGGAAAGAGTGAACCTTGTGGACAGCCGGTAAAAACCGAAGGCCAGTGTTGGATATTAACCTAAGGGGAAGAGAACATGAAGATTATTCAGTCTGTCCCTGGAAAGAAGGCAGCAATTAATGAAGAAGAAAGGATATTGGACTTAAAATGGTTGTCACAAAAGGCAGAGTTTAGCCACAAAAGTGGGGTTTCCCTGTAGGAAACTTGACATTATAATTTAAAAAGGTTTTTGTCCAAAGTACAAGTTGAATTCTGCCAACAGAGGTAAAGGGAGAAACCCTACCTTGGATGATAACACAGTCCTTCCTGATGGTCTCAGTAAATTGTCCATATTAAATTCCCAACATATTCTAAGAAATCAACTGCACTGACATGAGATAATTATTTTCATGGTAGATGTTTAAAGACAAAATTATTGACCCACCATAATTTTAACCTTCTACTATGACAGGACACATTAATTCCAGGGGAAATTGATTGATGAAATTATGAGAGAATTAGGATATTTTACTCCCCAGGACCTTTGATAGTGAGAAGCCAAAACCATGGGAACATTTCAGCAGTTTGTGCAGCTGGAAATGGACCCAAGCCTCTGTCCTTAGATACCTCCACCCTCCCTCTGCACTGACCATCACTGGCCTCTGCTCTGTGGCTCCTGCCCATGAAACACCACCCCTGACCTGCTGGTTCTGAAGGACAGCCCTGTGCTCACAGCCACTGAGGTCACAGGTATCCAGAGAGATGGACCACATCTAATTTAGTCAAAATTTTGTTATCCAGAGCAGTGGCAAGGTCAAGAAAAATGTGATGTTGCCATGACTGGTGGCTGCTGATGGCTGGGAGGAGGGCTCAGTGCTGGAGGGAGGAGTTGGACTGAGCTGGCCTCTGAACATTTGGGAGCTTTTCCCAGACACCAAAAAGTCTCATGTTTACCCCACCAAAGAGAGAGAAAATGTGGATTCTTGAAAGTTTGATTATGTCTTAGTGTTTTCAATATATGAGATGGTAAAGAAGATAACCTTTCACTGAGAATATTGGTTTCTTAAGGAACACAGGATATGTAAGTTTTTTTTTTTTTTTATCCTGGCACTTAGAACAACATTCTTTTATTATTAGATTGGATTTTTTCCCTTTTCTTTTGAAACAGAATCATTCCTGAATAGCTGAATTGTGATCAAAGGACTTGTTGAGACTGGAAAAAGGTAATATTGTTCATATGATGTTTTTTTATGAACCTAGATTATTTCAGGAGAGTTGCAGTCTTTCAGGTTTCATAATTTGACCTGAAACTGAACGCTTCCATGTGACAACCAAATCCTACATTTGGGAACTCAGGGTGACACATAAGTCCATAAAAAAGTCATTCACTTGCATAAGTACTGCTCTGAGCTCCCTGAGATGGTATCTGGGTATCCTCAGATGCTGAAAAGCCAACTTTGATCTGTCTCATCTTGTAACAGAAAGCAATAGTTCATATTCAGGGAAAAAATTAAAGTAGTATTAGTGAATATTCAAGAAGTCAATTTGGGAAAGTTGCTGAAATGTCAAGACTATTTCATCTCAGGGTTCAGAGTGGTCTGACATTGCATTAACTTAAAAATAACAGCTATCATGTGTGACCAAGAAAGCTCCACAAAAATGCCCGTGAAAAACTATTACATATAGTTAAATAGAAAGCATGATTAATGCAGTAGGTGGATTATACAAGGCCATTGTTACTTAAAACATTTCTGCACTTACACTTCATAAAAGGACTACACCAAAAAAAAAAAAAAAATAGAAACAATAGGAGAAGAACTTGTAACTCCCCCTTGCAATATTTTAAAATACACTCTCTAAATTACTGGAGATATACAGGGTTTTAGTGGAAAGCTGCCTTTAATTTTAAATGAGTCATATGCTAAAAATTGGTGCAATCCTATTTTACAAGCCCCTTTTGAAGACAAATTATGGCATACATTTCCCCTAGCAGGAAAACGAGGGAGGAGACTGCTGCCAAGCAGTGTGTGGCTACTGCAGGGCAGAGAAGACACAAGGAGCTTTTCTTCCTACAGTCCTTTCCTGAAAATCTCAGTCCTCATGGTGACAGGGCAGGGCTCTAGCATCTGCTATTCAAACACTGCTCCAAAGGGCAACTGAATCCCAGCATATCAAAATTCCACATAGGCTATCAGGGCTTTCACCATACATGGGAAAACCCATCCCCAATGCCTTGGGTTAATTCTGATCTCTCCAGTGATTCCAAAGTGTTCAGGGCTCAATTTTCACTGGTGTCAACTGAGCAGCATGAGATGAAGAGGAAAGCATCTTTGAGGAATCATTACATATTGAAGTAAATCTACAGGTGGTACAAGGCACTGATTGCACAGAGGCACAGAATGGTGATTAGGAGCAGGAGAAGATGTTCTTTTAATTAAAAGCAGAAAACAACTGAAAAAATATTTAGCTAGACTGCAGCCTAGATCTTCCCTCTCTTTATTCCACCAGCAAATCTCCAGAGGCCTTAAAGTGGATAATCTTTTTAGAATGTAGATAATCCAATTTACTGAATATCTTTCCTGCAGGACAGCTTTGTCAATATATTTACCATACAATGTATACATCCTTAGTAACCTCACTTTAAACAAGTGTCCTCCTTAATCTGTGTTATAACTGAGTCCCCCCTTGCCATGTGTAAACAGCTTGGTGAGAATATTTTTTTTTCAGACTGCTGATGGCTGCTTTCCAAGGTATTAATTGTCTTTCTGAAAAGGCTTACTAGAGTCAGCACTTAAGAAAAATCAGCAGAGAAAAAAATAAAATATTTCAGAAACTAATTCCTGGAAGATTCTGGCTGCTTATCTCCAGATATAGCAATTTGTCTGGGGTTTTTTTGTGCCAAATTATAGGAGCTATTCTGACAAATCTGGGAACACAGTTCACCTCATCAATTTACTGTGGGTATTTGCTAAATTGCAAACTCAAGGTAGGCAGAGATAAACACAGCTTCACTCAGGAAGCATTATCTTTGTGTCCCTTAGTCACACCGGTCACTTGAAGGTGCTTGTGAGCCTGATTTCAGTGGGACATGCCCCTGATTCAGGTGTGCCAGGCTTCTGAAATCTGCAGCCCCCACTCCTGGGGAAAGGTCTTCAACTGTGAGGCCAAAGGAAGGAGTGCAGCATCCCTTCTTTTTATTGAAGAGTCAACTCCAAGCAAAAGGGTCAGGAATTCTGTGGGCTTTGCTGCACCTGCAGCCAATGCAGATTTGTGTTTAGGAAGCACAAGTTGCTGAAAGACTTTGGAGCCGGGCTCTGCTCCTTCTGCAGGCAAAACCTACAATTTTGGGACCTACATTTCCCCTCCCCTCCAAGAATTCAGCTGTATGCCCTCAAAATTAACCTGAAAGGAGTGTTACATTCAAATCTGTGTATTGTAAGCTGAGATTGCTTCATACAGGACATGGACACCCCTCAAAAATGAACCAAAGGACATAGATCACATATGAGAACTAATTTTGGAAAGAAAATGAGTTTGAAAAGCCATCACTACATTATTAAGGAGACTATGCCACAGGTCTCCCTAATGAGAGCCAGATAAATAATCTTGTACCCATGAAAAGGTCAGTAAGTTACCATTTTGAAGCAGCCTGTCTCTCTGGCACATACCCAAGAAAACCAATTAGCAATTTTCTTCACTGCTTCTGAAAGACTGGTGGGAAAGTTAAGGTTGCCTGTTTCTAGAAGGTTTAGGCTGTTCAGCTCTGTGTTTTTTCAGCATTTCCCTCTCCTTGGTGTTTTTGCCATACTGGTAATGATGATGCAGCAGACAAAGGGAGTGCCAAAGGGGCTGGGAGGAAATGTATTTGTCTCCAAGTTGACAGAGATTAAAGCATATTAATATTCAACAGCTGGTGGCCATAATGAGCCCATGAAACCGATGAGGGGACAGACAAGGCTAGCTAGAGCTTCTTGCCTGCCCAGAAACACGACCCAGCGGCTATACAACTATTTTTGTAGAAACACAGAGAAAGCCTTGCAAACAATGTGTTGCAAAGGTCATTAAACTAATGGGCTGTAGTACCTGTGCTCAATTTTGGACATTGAGACTGATTATTTATTTATTTTTTCTCTGTGTTTTCTGAACTAAAAGCACCAGTAAATATAATTTTTTTTCTGGAAGTTTTTCTGCATTGTGTTTTAAGAGTTCTGCTGCAGCCACAGAACTGTGTAAGGAATCAGAGCATGTGTCTTGTACCCTGCCAGACTGTCCCCATAGCTGGGAGCTTCAGCAGAACCACAATGATCCAAGGATGGGCAGGTACACAAGTCCCTTGTGCTTTGAGATGCTGCTTGCAGCTTGGTCTCTCTGTGCCTCCTTACACAGTCAGACATTATCACCTAATCTGTTATGTGACAAGATATTGACAAAACCATGTGCTATTCCTTCCTAACTTACAGCAATTAATGTGAAAATTAGGCAGTGATGCACAGGTTTACATGTTTCCAGTTTTTACAGGTTTCCAGGTTTTACAAGTTTCCTTTCATGGCCTTAAAATTTTTATCATTTCTGCAATAGCTGCTCCACACAGATGCTTTACCCTTTTATGAATTATTCTAAACTATAGTCCCACATGTTTACAACCTTTTGCTTGTGTATTGTATAAAAAACCCTGAACAACCTCCACAAAACAGACAGAAAAACCATCAATCTATTAACCTCCTCAGTACTGCCTCTTCCCTGTGTGCCACAGGAAGGTGAATATGAGGACTGGGTTACCTTTATCAGATGGTGTTTTACAGCCTTCCATCAAGGTTTCTGCTTTCTCATTAAATTAACTATCCTACCCTTTCAAACAGCAAAGCTTTCTGCCTATTCAGTTTCCAAAAGGGAAAACTGAATAGGAAAACCAGTCAGTGAAACCAGGGGATGGAGAAAATGGCATCTTTCCTCCAGAAATGTGGGGAAGAACACAAAGGTGTGGCTGCACTTAGGGAGGTGATCTGAGCACGTTGATTTGAGCATGATGTTACTCAGCATCACGCCCAGGTCATTGGATGCACAAAGTCCCCAACAAGAACTTTGTGTCCTGCTCCCAGTCCCTGTGTTGGGAAATGCTATAGCTCCACTGAAGCCAACAATATTGCACAGAATTATACCCCCAGCGCATCTTCCTCAACCCCTGTTATTAGAACAAACCCCACATTCATCTCCTCAGAAGCTCCCAGCCATGGAACCTGCACCTTTTGTACTCTCTATAGTCATGCAAGGCTGGGGGGTTTTACCTCCTAAAAGGAAGGCACAGAGGGGATGCAGCATGAGTCCATTAGTGGAGTAAGCACCAAAGATGGATTTTATGAACATAAATCAGAGAAAAGCTTTGGCACAAGAATTAACATGAATTAAGGGGCTGTGAATAAACTAGAGGAAGTCTTGTAGTTACCAAATCATTAAGTTTTTAGAAAAGCCTCTCCTGAGAAATGGAGGAAAGCAAGGAACAGTGAAATCAGGAATTTCAATAAAGCACCTAATTGATGGGATATATGAAGTGGATCTGGGAAGAAATAGAATACAGCAACTGGAGAGTCTCTTCCAGCCCTCCCTGCTCACAAGAGAAAAAACCTTAAAAAGAGCTTCAAAATGCAGTTTCCTCTGATATCAACAAGCAAGTAAAACTAGCTGAAGAGGACAGGGGAATGGTCAGGGAGACAAGCAATCCTCTGTATTTTCAGCCTGTTGCTTGTATAGATCATAGGATTGGAATCTTTGAATGTTTGAGTAAACATGCATGAGAGTGTGCAATGACAAGTGTTCACAAGTGTTCAACATTCCACTAGTGCCACGAGAAAAACTTTCACTATTTCAGATATTTAAAGTGAGAATTTACCCTCACCTATGATTTCTGTGTCCCATATTTAAAAGCTCAATGTGTGTTCTTTAGCATGTTCACATTTCTGCTTTGATTTCATGTGCGATAAATGTGCTCTCATTCTTTCCACCCTTCTGTACATCTGACAACTGGGCTCCCCACAGCAGCTTGTTCTGGGGATTTTACCAGGGATAAAAAAATGCTGTGGTTTTGTTCTTGGTTGGCCAGAGCTACTCAAAGACAGCAGTCACTGCTGAATGACTCAGGCTTGAAATGGGAGGAAAAAGGCACATGATATCTCATGACAATGCAAACTTAGAGCTTTATTTCCCTACTGTCAAGAGAAAATCTGTGTTTCAGTTATGCAAACACAAAATTTAAAGTTTACCAAGGTGCCTGATGAATTTGATAAAGTGGGAATCAGTCAAAATACTGGGAAGACCAAAAATCGTACTCCAAATCTAGACACATATTCCAGTTCAATGAGGGTTTAAACTGTAATGGCTTCTGTAGTGCTAATACACCTTATCTCCTAAAGTCCAAGTCTTAAATCTCAAATCTTAAAGTAAAAATTCAAAGCAATGCCCCTTGGCATTTTTGGGCCCAGAACCTGTCAGATACTAATGATTTTCAGAGACTTTAAACACTCCTTGCCTTCCTGGGAGCTATGCTTATCAAACCACTGACCTGATTTCATACTGTCTTTATAAAATCTCTAACCAGACAATTAAATGTTTCTTTTTATGTACTGAAATGTACAAACCATGACCAGGCTTCTCACATGAATAAGGAAAACAAGGCTTCTTTTATGAGCAAGGTTTCTTGTGTCAGGAAAATCAGATGGGGTTTATGTGTTCAGGTGGATAGACATACAAAAGTGAAGTTGGTATCCTGCTGGGTGAATAAACTGGTATCCTGCTCACCAAAAGGCACCATTTGAGCTGTATAAGCTGCCACCATTAAAACCAACTAGTTTTTAATGGAGTTCATTGAACTTCATTGGGGTTCTAACACAGAGGAGAGACCATCACTCACAGTAAAACCATGTGCTAAAAGCATTGAAAATATATTTGAGTAACCAGCTTCCTGTAAGGATGCATTCAGTTACCACTGAATTTTGATGGCATCTCCACAGAAGCAGATGTGGCAACCACAGTGGTGCAAATCACATTCCTGATGAGGCTGGCTGAGGAAATAAAGCTGTACATACAGCTTTATTTTGTATTTTGTAAACCATTATTTTGTATCTATATACAGCTATATGTTTGTATTTTGGGGATCTAATCATCTCACATCAGGCACTTATGAAGACCATGGCTATAGCACCACCTTTGCCAAAGAAAAAACAACCTGAATGTTTAACATCATGTATGAGACATATAACAGAAGGCAGCACCATAGCAAAGACTGATGAGAGATTTATTTTTGTCCCTAAGCTCCCAGGAGGAATTTCAACCTAAAGTTGTTTCTACAGATGTAAGGAAGCTCCAGCTCCTCTTCTCATCACTCATTTTCAACCTCTTGCTTAGAAAGGCTCGAGAAACTTGTGTGTGGGACTCCTCTGTGGAAGCTTTATCTTCAGCTTTTCTGAGGAATGTGCAGGCATGAAAATGTGTCTTGATAATGTGCAACTGGTAGTGAGGAGAGGGAATCATCCTGTCTTATCACCCAAAGTGCTCAGCACCAGCTGGACAAACACACAGGTGTGTAATTCAAAGTGACTCTAGGAGTTGTAAAGAGCAAAAGATCTTACAAATATCTGAGGCTTGGAAGGTGTTGGAAGGCATCTTTATCGATGTACACGAGGTTGTTGGCTTTCTCAATTCTTCTGCAAAGAGGAAATGAAACATCAGAGAAAAATATATCAATAAATTGATCCTAAAATTGTGTTTGTCCCATGATGCAGTGGAACAATACACTGAGATTTTCTTTTTGGCAGCAGAAGATCTGGATGATTTCAGGGAGCAGCCTACCATGAACATGGAGACCCCACCACCTTTTGATCCTGGCAGTGATCTGAGGATAAATTTTTGCCTGAGCAGGTAAAGAAAGGGGCAGCTAGACAAGAAGATGAAAAAGACAAAGGGAGATTTCAAATGCTCCTATAATGCTACAAATTCTTCAGTGCTTACCTGAACCAAACTGCAAAACCTTTGATACTTGCCTATAATGAATCTTTATAATTGTCTCCTTTGCATTTAGATTGCTCATTACTTACATTTCATGTAGTTTGGGAAGGTTGGAAAACACATTTGCTTCTATGACCTCCAAGGCATCATTCTGTGAGATCTCTCTGAAAAATAATTTAGAAGTCAAGATATTTCAAGTCATGGTGAAGCAGAAAATGGAGAAGTGAAAAATTCACAAGAAACTTCTTCTCAGATTACTGATGAGTTTTAAAAACAAGGTGCATATCAGACAAGAAAACAGAAATTATGATGAGTACAAGGGGCAAGCAACAATAACAGTCAGGAACAGAGACCTGAGGCTGGAGTTTGTATCTGCAGCATCAGTCCTGCATGTCCTGCTGTCACCATTCCCTGTGCATTAAAAGTCAGGGTCTATCCATCATGGGCTGCTGGCCTTCTGACATTACTAATTACTGAGAGAAATTTAATGAAATCTTCTAACTCAGTGAAGAAAAGAGGGGGTGAAGGTGACTGAAAACAAAGACAGCTAAAAAGTTCCTGAGAAATGTTGCCCAACTTCAGCAACAGGACACAGCTGTCTTGACTCAGTGGGAAGAACAAAGACAAAATTAAGCCAACAGCAGATGTGCCCTTGTTAGCAGCAGCTGGAGACCACAGAAATGAAGAATTCTTCCACACCTTGGAGCAAACCTCATTTGACATGGTCTGTACACAGTTAATGCCCACTTACAGCCAGAGAACTGCAGAATATAAATGGCCAGTTTTACTGCAATCACCACACCAGAATGCATCTCCTGCTACTCCAGAACACATCTTTCTTTGCTTCCTTAATCTGTGGGCTCAGGCTCTGGTGTTATTTAGAGCCCAGGATTTCCCCTGGTGAATCAAGAGGGCATTACTGCAGTGTCCCCTGTCCCAGTCACATCACTTATCCTGGCACTGACCAGGAAGGTCAAGGTAAAGACAGCCATGCCAAAAGGTTCCTCACTGCCATTTTTTTTGGAAATGGTGCCAAAATGTTATTTTCTCAGGCTGAGGTCAGCTGTAGGAAGTAAAATTTGTAATACAGTTGTAATTTAGTGATATTGTCATGGTCTATTGCATTTTAATCATAAGGTAACTGCACACATCTTTGGAATGAAACCTTGGATAAATAGATTGGAAATGGGATGGCACTTGTTCTTGGATATCTTGTTCTTCTGAAATTATGATGGTTGCAAATAGATTCAAATAGGCCTGAGGTAAAACAAGAGATTGTAATGTCAGGTGCACAGCCAAAAAATAATCAGAAAAATTAATCAGAGGAATATAAATGTGTTCCACTCCCTTCTAAGTAACAGCTGAACTGTACCTGACAGATTACCTGCCCATTTAAGACAAACAGAAGCCTTGCAAAAGAAGACATGTTTTTCACGTGACCTTTTCAGTTTTAAAGAATGCCTTAGTGGTTCAATATTTTTTAGTTTAATAAAAAGTTTTCCCTTCTGTTTCCTCAATTTTATTTTTTTTTTATGGAAGAAATCCAACTCTGCTCTGCTCCAGGAGCTCTAAACTGGCTGGAGAATAGGAAAATAAAAGTACATGAGGATTGACAATAGGTGCTTGGCAGGGTGCATTGAGGGCTGGGTTTGTTTAGTAGTACTGGACCACCAGCTCACATGCAAGTGTGCTCCTCTTTATTACTTGATTTTCAGCAGCAACAAATGTTTCAAAATTTCCTAATTTTCGGCAGCAACAAAATCTCTGGAAACAGAGATTCCTTCATGCCATGTGAGATACACAGCCATTACAAGGGATACTTCAAAGAGTTTTTGTCATCTTCCTGATTTCTTTAAAAATAATTACAAGATATAAGTGGAAATATCCAGAGGAGAGGAGAGGAGAGGAGAGGAGAGGAGAGGAGAGGAGAGGAGAGGAGAGGAGAGGAGAGGAGAGGAGAGGAGGGGAGAGGAGAGGAGAGGAGAGGAGAGGAGAGGAGAAGAGAAGAGAAGAGAAGAGAAGAGAAGAGAAGAGAAGAGAAGAGAAGAGAAGAGAAGAGAAGAGAAGAGAAGAGAAGAGAAGAGAAGAGAAGAGAAGAGAAGAGAAGAGAAGAGAAGAGAAGAGAAGAGAAGAGAAGAGAAGAGAAGAGAAGAGAAGCAAACACTCCCTATGAGGTATTTATATGACAATATAAAATTCACTTGCCTAACTACAGTCTCAAAGATTTAACAATGTGGGAGGTGCCTCACACTTTTAAGGTTTGGTTTGGTTTTCCTCATGCTCTTTTTGGGTGGTCAGGTGTGTATTTGCCATTCCCCACAATCTAAAAATCAGTTGTCTAGAAAAAAAAAACTCAGAAAAAGCATCACATTTAATACCAACAAATACATTTGGCCAGAAGATACTTCATGCCACTAAGAAGTTCAGGGAAAAAATGTTGCAGATGTGTTGGCCTTATACAGGGAAAAAAGGGTTATTCAGAAACCACAATAGAGTTGTGACCTCACCCAGCAGATAGTGCTGCTGAGGGTAATAATTTTTTATGATCCAATCTGCTATCTAACTTTGGAACAACTTGGATGACACAGCTTTTTTAATGGATTGCTTATAAATGAATGTTTCTGCATCAGAAGAGTGTTTTGGCTTCCTGTGAGTGTGGTAGGTTATTGGCTTTGTTTGGATTCAAGAAATGGAAAATACAGATCTGATTAAGCTGGGGCACCAGCAGGCCATGGAACTCTGGAAGGCTTGGAGAATGCGTGGTGAAGGAAAGGAATGAAGAGAGGCAGGAAGATAGGAATCTCTAAACTGCTTTTTGCAAGATGAAGTTTTTAAAATAGTAGTTTTTTTAGAGATTGTGTTTTAAAGAGAATTAAATAGCACCTGTGTGAGGGGGCTTTCAGAGATGTGGGAAATGGCTTTCATTTTAGCATTCCCATTCACAGGTACACAGGCAACAGGCTTGGTTTTTTTAAACAGGTAATGAAAACATGGACATATATAAATATGTCCATTTACAATGATTTTTTTGTCTTCCAGCTGAAGCAAACCTCTTTTTCAGCTAATGAGGTTATGAGCATCTCAAACCAGTAAAAGAACAGAAGGGACAACTGTCAGTGGCAGGAGGCAGTAACCCTTGTGGTGCTGGGCTGCATCCTCTGTGTTCAGGGGATTGCAGTGGTGAGGGAACAGACCCTCTGTCCCTTGCAATGAACTGTATCCTCTGCTACACTCTCTCCAGGAAATCCTGGAGGTGAAGACCTTGCTCTTCATTGTTCTTTGCAGATGAATCCCAGTTTTGGGCTGCGCATTAACCTGACGGGGCTGTCGTTCAGGTAAGAAGGATAAATAAAATAAAACCATTCTGTTTAGGAGATCAGGCACACACTGTGGACAATAGGGAGCACTTATCTGGGGTTTGGTTGCATAATTCATGTGAGCTATTTATTCATATCTAGCAAAAAGTGCACACCTGCTCCTGGAAATCCCAAACACCGTCTTGGATACAGGCATCCATGACATTAAAAGTGCAAACCACTGCTGCTCACATCAAACAACCAACTCAGCACCCTCAGATCCTCTGTAGAGGAGAGCAAATAACACCTGAGGCAGCAGCTACAAAGAGAAAAAAGGGATTGCTGGCTAGTGTTTGTGCAAGTGTTTTGTCTTGCAGTATAAATACACACAAACAGATGATTGCTCGTAATGCAGATCTGATTATATGTCATCAAGAGAGAAGATAGGGCTGTTATTACATTGTTTGTTTGGAATGAATGACACTATTAGTGCTACTGGTAGCTATGGCAGGAAATCCAGCCAGCAATCCCAGCATCACTTCTGAAACAGAAGTGCTGAGCCTGGGAATAGATGGTGTGCAAAACAGTCAGGGGCAGTTTCTTAAAAAACCCCCCAAATATCCAAACCACCCAGTGGCTGCAATGTGCTTAGGCATCTGCCTGAACTTAGTTTTCACTGCATGCAGAGTTGAAATCACCAGTGATCCTTGGAAGCATAAATTGTTCACTCAAATACAGCCTAAAAGATGAAAAAGCATTCACTAAAGGCATTTTCCAAAGGCACAAAGGACAACAGCTTTTATTTTTCTGCAAAGAGAATGTAAGACTCTTAAGAAGTGACACCACATGATTAAGGGATCTCCTCTAATCTGCCACCAAAGCAGCAAACTGGAATCAGTATTACCCATTCCCAGCAACTGTGCAGTGTGCAATTTCCATGTGTGACAGAGCCTGTGTTAGAAAGAGAGATGGAAAATCATTTAATCTGCCTGCAGAGCTGCCCTTAGGCAAGGCCGGGGGTACAACTTCATGACATCTGTGGCAGAGCCCAGTGTGAGCCAGAGGAAGGATTCCTCTTCAAACCAGCTGCACCCAGAGTGCAACCTGTAAAATCAAGACACATCAAAATGGCCTTTTAAACAATTCTGTGAGCAAAGGACTTAGAGTTCATGGCAGTTTCTCTGTAGTCCACTGAAGGAAAAGTCTCTTAGGCTGACCAAAGTCTTACAGAAAAAACAAGACTGTATTAAACTCACAAACTAATGGTCTTGGGGCTAAGTGGTCTAATGTTTCAAAATAACAAAATAATAATAGACTGGAAGTTTATGTCTTTTATCATAGGAATTCCTTTCAGGATCAGAGTGGAGCATGCAGGGATAGGGTAAAAGTAATTTATTCTCCTGCTTGGAAATAGGACTGTTTTTAAAAATCTGTGCTTATATATGCATGTCTGTGTACAGATAACAGAGATCAGTGAGCGGTAAGTTGTGTCAAAAGAAGAGCAGAGCACACAAGAGGCAGAGGAGCAGCTTGGACCAGCATTAGCCCCTCACACAATGCCCAGGGATGTGTGATTTTGAGCATGAAGACCTTGTAGCTCCTGCAGCAGGAATGACAGAGAGAGGCTGCTGCCCACCGGGTGAGTTTGGCTGTCTGTTGGCCACAGTAAATGTGGGATTTGTGGATTTCTGCATTTCTCCTCCCCGTGATGGACTAGCAGAGGGGACTGCCCTGTCTGTCGAGGCTTCTCTGGTCCTTGCTTGGTGTGTGCACCTTGCACACAGATGTGGCTCATGGTGTGAGGAAGGGATTTCACCCCTCTGCAGGCCCACAGTCCTGCTCTGTGGTCCTGTGGTGACTCCTCTACAGCCTTCCTTAAATTCCTTTCATGAGCAGGTGTGTACACAGGCTATACACTTGATCTGTTCACCTTGTATTTCCTGTAATACATTATAATTGGGTATTTATTGGCTATTATCCTTCACCTTTGATGCAGTTTTTCTGTGGCATAGTTGTCCTGTAGATTCCCATGAATGCTTTTCCTTCACTCTGAAATCAGCAGTGATACTGGAGGTTCAAGGTACTGATTCCCAGAGCAGGTGGCCTCACTGTGCTCTCTGTACTGCTACAAATCAACAGCATTGTGTTCATTTAAGGGAAAGGAGAAGGGAAAAAAGGCCAGCAATGCTTATTCCCCCCCTTTCTATAAATATAAATGCTCTTTAGAGCAATTTTCCAGGTCAGTTTTACTCAGTGCTTTGACTGATGCCACAATTTATGTCAAGCTTCACAAGTAAATGTGGTGCTGCCCAGGCAATCCTGCCCAGCATTCACTGGGTGAGCCCCCAAGGGACCTGCCTGAGATGTGTCTGAACTGAAAAATGAAACACCTGGCTACCTCTGCCTCCTCTGTCTCTCTGTCATGGATGGAGTGGCTCTTATTTCTTCAGCCTGATCAGAAACAAGGCAGTCTAAAATCTACTTTTGAAAACTTGCCTCTGAAGTGACAGCAAAATGCTACTACATTGATTTAAACAGGTTACAAAAGAAAAGCCATTTTTCTTAAAAATATGAGAGACTTTTGACCTTTAAAAAATAGATAGTTGACACTTTCTCCTGTCACTTTTCCTTGTGAACATGAAAAACTTGTCTCCCTGCCATGATTTATTGAACACCAGAGAGTTACAGGGTAATATCTCTTAGCAGATATTGATGTTTCAGAAATGAAATCAAGGACTGACTCTTCTCATCATCTCTTTACTTTGCTGAAGATACACACACACACGTGTTTTACTGGCCTTACTAAATAAGTGGAAAACCCATTTAACCAACTGAACACTACTGGCAGCTCCACACTTGGAGTCAGATGGTGCATCAGTCTTTGAGGGAGATTATCAGGAGGTGCCAATGCAGTGCCTTCCTGTCTTCTCCAAAGGGCAGGAAACCATGGTCTCAAATAAATCCCTGCAGGCTTGGGAAAAAAAAATAAAAATGCAAATTTCTGCACGGCAGACAGAAGCAAAGGGGATTTTATTTCTATCTGTGTTTTAGCACCATGCCAGCAATCCAGACGAAAGTCTGTGGAGAGTTTGGTTGCATCAAATTAATTGTCCATGTAAAGGTTTTAAATTGGTCTCCCTAATCTGAAAAAGCACACGATTAGTCTGCAGAATTGGGACTGATAACAACCAGATCCAACAGACGAAGCTACATCATTACAAGAATTGATTTTATAATCAGTACAGTTTGGGGGACAGATATCTGCTCATACTCCAGCACTAAGGGAGTGTATTACACTCCTTTCAGTTTATTGCCAGCAATGCTGAAAATGCATGAAACTTTGTAGGGTCAAACAAGAAAAAGGGTCTTTGGAGGAAATGGCAACATTTCCACAGAAATCTGGCTCCACACAGGCAGCCCAGAGAGATGGGGCTCAGCCCCTGGGACAGATATATCTGCTGTCCCCCACTTCAGGAATTACTAAATTTTGTCTATGTCTATGAAAGCTTGCAGGGAAGACAGAAAAATGTGTGTAAAACAGAAACTCCCACTCAGTCAATGGCACTTTTTCCCCTCAGGCATGGTGGGCTCCAGAGGACGTTGGGACCATGCTGACAGACAAAGATGAGAGTTCAGCAGAGGAAGGGACCTTCTCATTCAGAGATGCTGATATTTTAAATTGTAACTCCTTCCATGGAAACGGGCAAGCAGCATTTATTGCCACTTATCTTTTATTACTCCTCTCTTGGCTTTAGTAGCCAGCTAATGATGAATAGTTTATTAAGATGACCAGGGGAGATGAAGAAATTACATTGGAGACAATCATTCAGGAGAGCAGCTGAATGAGGAAGTGCAGCAAATAATTTTTTCTGGGAAAAATCAATAGGCAGACTGTCTTGGGCTGGGAGAACATGTGGCTTCCAGAACCCAAAGTCCAGTGACAGCCTTTCCAAACAGATCCTCCTGGAGCAGATGCTCCCAGAGACTTCAGCAGACAGTTCTGAAATGCTTTAAGGAAGCACACATTCATGAGAGGCCTCTGGAGGACAGTTTATTACTAATTCAAATACATTACAGAAACAGGAATGTCCAGAATAAAAAATGCCTCAGATAGGCACAATTAAACATTTTAGCTAAGATAGGAAATTCTAAAAAAAAAATAAATTTGTTCTTGTTCCTCAATTTTTGCTTTAAAAACCCTCCCAGAACACTGAGTATTATTCACCAGAGAAAATCATATAGTACATACACACAGAGTACATTTCATTTCAGTGAAAATAAATCTCCATGACTTGACCCATCATAAGAAAAATATTAGCATTGCCTAATGTTAAGGCCAATTATAAATATAGACATCATCCAACAGCTGCCAGCACCATGCACCACATCTTTCAAATGTTCTCCTGAAAGGATTTAGGTTTCTCTTATTCGGTGTTAAGAGTTCTTCATGTGAAATATTCTTTTCCAGCACAGAGATTTCCTTGTCTCCTTGTTTCTATTTGCATTCATTCTTCCCTTCCATAAAAGCAACTTACTGTCCTTATGTTTTGTGTCTAACTGAACCCTACAAACTCTTATCCCTGAGCTTTGGCACCAGGCTCAGCTAAAATGGTACTGCATAAATGTTTGCATGATTACAGGCAGCCTAACCAAGGAAAAGGATATTCTTTTATGCTTCCAAATTTAAATCCAAACCTCTGCCTTGCAACAGGCTGCCAGAGAAAAAACACACACCACCAAGAAGCTACTGAATCAAAAGCTTTACAAAATAGGTGTGAAACAAGACTTATTTATCTAATTATGATATCATCATGAGCAGAAAAAATTACTGCTAACCCCAAATCTGCAGGTTCTGTATTGGAGGATGCAGAGATGACATGGAAACATGGGAATTGCAAACAATCCCTACCCCTTTTGCCAAGTGGCATCAAAGAGGAGCCTGAATCAAGATACCTAGAGTCTTATTTTACAAATAACTGAACAGCTGTCCACTATGAAACCTTGGAAAATCATATGCTTCCACCAGTTACATCCCTTATCAGCAAACTCTGCAAAGCTGCACACAGATAAGAAAATCTTAACAGGGAGAAGGGAAGATGTCATAAAGCTTGGGCCAAAATTCACTATAATAATACGTTTCTGTGTTTGTGTGTGTATACACGCAATATTCCAAAAAAAGCAATAAAAATAATAAATCCATGGCCACAGGATGGTCCTTACTCACTGAAAGCAGGCAGCAGCTGCCTTTCTGCACAGCTCACCCCATTTCCAAGGAGGCTGCTCTGTACCCCGCTCTGGAGAAGCACTAAACGTACAAAGGCTTTCTGCTCTTGTGGGGCTTTCACAAGGAAATCCTCAGGCTGGGCCCAGCCCTTTGATGGGGAGCCCTCAGGAAGAACCATTCCATAGGAATGAGGCAAAACCCAGAGGCAATTTTCAGCCACTTGGGAGCAACCTGTTCCTCCTGTGTCTGAGCACTTTGATCTACCTGGGAACCATTCTCCTCTCCTCTCTCCTGGGACGCAGAAGGAAGTTTGACCTAGAAATGATGCAAAAAGCCTTGTTGGAATTAGCTCTTCCTTCCTCATCAAGGAAAAAAGAGGAATCTTCCTCCCTAGCCACAGCACTAAAGAAGGAGGCTGAAAAACAAATGTGATTTGAATTAAAAAAATAAATCATATTTTCCTTAGAAGTTGCTGTGTCTACTCCTTTGCTGAACAGTATTGCATATACTTATGATATTTTTTCTGTCTGACTTCCTGTATTGGTGTAAATACAATGGAACTTATAGTGTTTTCACAGCAGTCAAACCTGGCAAAACCTTTTTGTATTTCCACTAAAACCGTCTGAGAAAACACTACTGATAAGAGGGAAAAACAATTCCCAATTCCTGAAGAGATCCCAAACCACAAAAATCACCATTTGGAAAAGTCATGATGATGAAACACACTTAAAAAATAATTGAGACTGAAGAAGATTTCAGACTCTGCAGCAGAAGGAATGATAATCCATTGATTTTAATAGATATGTATTTACATTAGCATTTTACATTTTAGAGGAGTGCATATTTTCCTGCAATTATGAATAAGTGCTTTCTCTAGAAAGCACACATCTCAATACACAGAACACAGAAGTACACAAACTTAAAGGCAATCCTGTGACAGCAAATTAGCTCATATTTAAAGGAATGTTAAATACTGAATTAAAAGTAAAAGAAAAATGATGCACTGTTTCTTTTTCCACCAGATGGGAAAAAAAGCATGCATTTTTAAATTATTTTAGTGGCAAAATGAAGAAACAAATATAACATAATATTATGGAACATGATCAGAATTGTCTCTGAAAGATACTTTATCTTGAAATTTCTGAAATTTGGACCAGATGCCTGGACAGAAGACATTTTTCTTACATGCAGAAAGATCCAGCAAACAGAAAGCAACCAGCAGCACCAGCACACCCCACATTCTTCTACACAAAGGTAATAGGGCGGCACTGTAGTCTTTCCACCAGTTCCAAGATGGGTCTGCAGTGTGGCTCTGGCCAAGAGATTCTCCAAGGGAATCCCCTGTGCTCCACCTGAATGCCTTTGGTGAGGACAGATTATGCAGCAGCTCAAGTACGTGGGGTTCTAATATTTGTCTTTGCCATGGAATCATGCAATTGGTACCTCAAAATGGCAGGGTCAGGACAGTGGCACTTATTTAACTTCAGGACCACACAAAGCCCCACATCAGATGTTTTGGATTTAGTTGATCCTAATGAATTCAAACATACCTGTGTATATTGATTTTTTTTATGTGGTTTTTGTGTGTGTGTGTGTGTGTGTGTGTGTGTGTGTGTGTGTTGTTGTTGTTGTTGTCTTTTTTCAACTGGCACACAATTCCAATAAATTTTATAACTTATTTTCAGTGAAATGAATGAACCTCTGTGAGCATGCAAGTCCCAAGAAGCCACACAGAGAATATTTATCGATTAGACCTGTTAAAAGAGATTAATGCTACAAAACAACTCCACTTCTGCTCACTTTTTTTCTCTGTGTGCTGCTAAAGTCAATTTGAGGACATTCATCCACTGAAGACTGAGAGGGGCAGAGAAACTCCCCTGGAGTTCAGGGTATGACCTGAGCTCAGGACACGACTCTCTCCCATCTACACCTGCAACTCTCCTAAATCCATTTTGCCTCATCATTCAAAGAGTCCAGAAGGGTGGCACCAGGAAGCAAGCTCTCATATCCTCCTCCTTAAAAATGGAGACCTGTTAGGAGAGCTCAGATGTGTCAGGGACATGATTACTTAGGAAGGTGCCAAAGGAGAAGAAGGAAGGCCCCCTCTAAACAGGGAGAATGCACTTGATTTTCTTTTAGGTCACATTTAGTTAAAAGTGAGGTAAAAAGATTTTATTGATGTGGATGGCAAAAATCTTCCATTTATCCACAGATGAGGCACAGCACGGCCAAAGCAATCAAGCCTTCCCACAGTGCCCCACAAAGGAGCCTGGACACCCACTGAGACCCCATTTCAAAGTCTGGCCAAGAGAGGCTGCTGCTGCTGACAGCCAGCTGTGGCAGCCTCAGCCTGCAATGAATCACCATCTCCTGAGGGCACAGGCTGAGCTCACCCTCCCCTGGTACGCCAGCCATCAGCCCACCCAAGTGAAAATAAAACATTCATCACACTCATGCAGACTGGATATGAACAAATGACCCAGAAATCTGGGGGGTTCCAAGTCCTCCTACCCTCTGCCTGAGCCATTCTCCTGTCACACCAAACTTGTTGTGACATATTTTGTGTGGGCTGCCTGGTGGGGGCGGAGAACAACCCAAAGCCTACTTTGTCATTTAGTCCTAAAATTATGTATAACTCATTCAACATACAAACAAAAAAAAAAAAACCACAAAAGAGGAAAATGTGGTAGCAAGGGAAAAACTTCCTTGTAGCGTATTAGGTTTTCATTTGAATTCCAGCATACATCTGAATGAATTATATCTTTTAATTTGTTTAACTATGCTAATAGTCACCATGCACTGGTGGTTTTAGCAGTATTTTCTCTTTATATGTGTGACTCAAGAATTGCCATAGCAACTTGCTTCCTAATTAGCCTTCAGTTACTAACAATCAATACGATTAGACAAGGTCAGCTCTGGAGTAAGAGCTGGAGTAAACTCTACGGATTTCAAAAAAGGCTACTGAGAGTGAATAACAGCAAGAAGAGGAAGAGAGGGCTCCTGGACGGTCTTCCTCAAAGAATGGTGGTCTTCCCCAAAGAACAATTATTGCTCTGCCATTACTCTGTCTGCTGTGATCCAGAGGAGTGGTGGCAAATGAGAGCTTTGCCACTTGAGTGCAGAGCTTTCAGCCTGGCAAGAGATTCACAAAATGTGGGGAATAGAAGCATCCCTGTGCGTGCAGATGAAAAGATACCTTGCTGTCACATTGCTGGGACTGATGGTGACGGCACACCACCAAAATCAAGAACAATTATGCCCTAGATTTTTATCAATATGACATGAATCTCCCTGTGTGGGAAAGGTGCCTGAAACCTGGAGACTGTCCAGTTCACAGGAAGGCGCTGCCTGGGAATTAAGCCTGTACAGTGCTTAGCTGAGGTCCCATTAGGAGGCCCTCTGTCTGGAGGCCTGAGTGATTGCCCCTGCTGACACATTCCCCCTCATTTTTACAGCCTCTTTCAGTCGTTAACATGTTATCTGTTACCCTGAAAGCACAGTGCCTGGCAGCACAGTGGGATGGAAATATAACGTGCTGCTCAGAGCTACTCTGGGTCCTGGGAATACAAAACAGGATCCTTGATATTGACAGATGAAGGCTTGTGAAAAACCACTTTACTTGTTAGTGTGTTTAGGTCTGCTACCAAGAAACACAGGCAAAACCAAGCTTATTTTAAAATAAACAGTTTGTGTTGTCAATTATGCCTGGGCACATGGCTGTCGCAGATGAACTGAAATCCATTTTCTTTCCTCTGTAGAAATTCATTGCCTCTTGGCTCTGTCCTCTGTTCCTCCCTGGAGTTTACTCCTCTGCTTCAAATGTGCCTTCAGCCTCAGTTCATGGCACTGGGTCCCCCAACAGAGGGTCAGGATCAGGGAATGGAGGCGCCAGGATGGTGAAAATGTAATGACAAAACAGGCTGGACAGTGCTGTGTGAGGACACTTCAAGTCATGAGTTTTGAGGCAATGTGTCTTGACCTTCCTCTGCACAGGATGTCTCAAAGAAGGATGAGAGGGTTTTAAGCTCAAAAAAGGCAGCTTTTATTAGAATATCAACTAGGATAATTAACTTCAAAGCAGAAAAACCTTACAGGATATTGGAAGAGAGCTGGGAAGATTTTATATCCTCCCTAGCCCGACGTCCAATGCCTTTGGAGGTTTGGAATTCATAGAATCATAGAATAGTACAGGTTGTTGGAAGGGACTTTTCAAGGTTCATCCAGTCCACCTTCCCAGAGGGACATCCATTACACCAGGCTGCTCAAAGACCAGAACAACCTGACCTTAAATATTTCCAGGGATGCCTCATCCACCACCTCTCTGGGCAGCACATTCCAGTGGCTCAGCACACAAACAGGAAAAAAACTCTGCCTTATATGTAATCTAAATCTACCCTCTTTTAGTTTAGTTTAAAACCACTACTCCTTGTCCTGTTGGGACAGGCCCTGCTGAAAAGTTTGTCCCCCTCTTTTGTGCAGTACATCTCTAAACATTGAATGGCCAAGGTCCTCAATGGCTTGTGGAGGCTCAGACCTCCTATAAATCCTATCCATCAGCCCTGGGGCTGCTCCCTGCTCTCCAGGACAGACCTCGAGTGACACATATCCATCTTTGGCTTCTAACTCTCCTACCACTTGCAGCCCCTTTATCCCACAAAGGAAATACCCTACATCCCTTCTTTTAGGGAGCTCTGCTGCTGCCTGCTCTCCTAAAGAGCCTCATCTCATTGGAAACAGAAATAATAAATAAGCACGTTTCTTTTCACTGCGTCGTGCTCACCCCTTCTCACAGCACAGATGGGAAAAGCATAAATCTTAAAAATCCAGCACAAGAAGCCTTAAAAATGTGGGGAATAAAGATGAAAAACAGGCCACTATAAAAACCTCATTCCAAATAAAAGATAAGATTGACAAAGGGATTAGACATGTCTAATGAGCACCTTCACTTCATAATTACACTAGGAGGGATAAACACTTCCAGATAAAGATGTAAATCTTTGTGCTCTTGAGCAGAAAAGCAAGACAGAAGTAAACAATGCTTCTAAATAACAAAACCTGGTTTAATTCTGTCCCCACTTGAAATTCTGCATTATTCCTGCTTTAAGTGAAGAAACTTTCAAGCACAAGACAAAATGGAGAGACCATTCCTGGCTGAGAAACTCCCTTATTTATTACATGAATTTGTTCTGCTCAGAGGAGGAAGCACCCTATGAGGTGGACAAAATACATTCTACATGTGGATGAACTATCCCACAGTTCCAGAGATGTTCTCTTGAATATCTTCCTTCAGAAAGTGACATCAGCAGGTCTCAGAGGCCAGGTTCTGGACTGGGAAAGACAAAAACCTGTCCCTGTCCCCAGCTCCCAGTCTTCTGCTGACTACTCTGGAAAACTTACAGACAACAAGAGCTCTCCAGCTTTCTGCATTTCTCTCACAACCATTTGTAATTTCCATCTGTGGCGTTGGCTCCCCAAGCATTCAAAATATTTTTGGCTTAGTATCTGTCTGCCATTCTAAATCCTAGCAATTTAAATGTTTCCCAGACTAGTCTCTATGTATGTACCAGCACACATGCATGTATTTAAGTACATAAGTATATATATTGGGTCATGTGGTGAGTAGTTTAGTCACAAAAGGTTCACCACTCTTACTTATTTTTAAAGGATCACACACATATATGGGAGTCTTCATCCAAACCAGGCTCCTGCTCTAGAAATCAAAACAAATATTCACAGTATTTTGTGAGCAAATTGTTCTTGGCTTGGTCACAAAACAAACAATGGGCAAAATGAATCTCTGGTTTTACACCTGGGATGAATTAGGGCCAGCAGAGCCTTTGATAGAAAAATCAAAATGCAGCTCACTAATAATGATAAAATGCCCAGTTGCCTCTCCACTGAGCAAAGGAGCCATCAAACTAATGATTAAATCCACATCAATCATTTGGCATAATAAAAATAAAGGCTGTGCAATATAATGTTGTCAGAGAATCAACATCTCCTGCTTAGAAAATAAATGTCTTGACTTCATCTCAACATTTGTTTTCCATAAATGCTGAGGTTTATATCAGCATTTGTATAGCAATGGGAAACACTCCTTCATTGCAGCATGTCAATGCCACTAGCATTATTCCTAAAATAAACAGAAAAGCTGGACAAAATTAATATGGGAAGGTGTTTCTGAAATCCTCCTGAAATGGAATTGCCATTTCCAATCTGGTGCCAGATTTCTTCTTTCTACAAACAATATTTAGTAGTGACAACAATAAAAATTGAGGCAAATCCATTTAGAGCAAATTGGGCACAATTTCAAGGAGGTCACACCTTTTGCATTCCCTCACTGGTACAGTTACAGTACACTCAACAAGATTAATACAAAAAAACCCAAACCTATAAAACCCTTTTTTAATATTTAAAAAATACCTATTTTTCTTTTTTTTTTTCCTAAAACACCTTAATTTTGTATTCACAGTTCTGTGTACAAGTCAGTACATTTTAATTCTGAATTCTATCAAGAAATTTGGGAGTTAATATGAAACTAATACACAAAGGAGAACATTTTTTGAAAATTATTTAGGGATATTAGAATGAATATATTGATTTTATCATGAAAAAGATAATTATTTAATTCAGAACAATATTCTAACACATCACATGAGAAAAAACATATATTTTGCCATATATCAGTGATGAATTATATTTGAAAATGTAAAATGTAAATAGAACTGGCAATTTTGAGTTTTTATATGCAAATAAATTTAATAAATGTACCACTCTACCACCTTAAGAATTATTTTAAGTTGATTAGTAAATATGTATTTTTATATTTACAAAGTCACTTAGGTGGTCATTTATTCTATCTTGAAAGCATATGAATCTCATAATAAAATGCAACTTGAAACTTCCTTTCTTTCCAAATAGAGCAAATCTTCTGTAGGAAAGAGATGAAAGCTGAAAAAGTGACAGATTTTGGGGAAAAATTTTTGATTTTGCCAGCATCCATCCTTCCCTCTTGGAACAAAAAACCCACCCAAAAGCACCTGAGATGAATATCAAAAAAAAAATGCAGACATAGCAGCCTCCTCAGCATGCAGTGACCATGCCCACTGGAGAAAAGAAGAAAGATGATCAATTCTGCACCATGGGATGCCCATCAGTTCTGAGGCTCCTCACTAGGTTTGCCAGCCACAATAATCAGCTTCAACCCTCAAATTCAAGGACCTGGACTGGGGCTGCCTTGCAAAATTTAATGGTCCAGGGGAAGGAATTGTCTCCATGTGATGCCGAACCTCCAGCTTGTCTGGCACAGCTCCTTGCCCGAGCGGTGGCAGGGGAAGCGCAGCAAACTGTTCAAGAGCAGGGCACGCCAACTGAGAAATAATCTAATATTGATAATTCACAACATTTTCAGTTGCAGAGGTGGTGTTTGGTTGGTTGGTTTTTTAGGTTGGATTTTTTTTTTTCTCCACTGGGCTGAGAGCTTCTTTAGGAACTGTGCGTTTCACCCTCAAATCTCATTTTGGATGAATGAGGCTACTTGAGATCCTATATTTATATATGCAAAAAGGCTATCTTAATTTAGCATGCATTTAGTTTTATCTGTTTTGTTAGGATGGAGTTCTTTAGGAACTGTGCATTTCACCCTCAAATCTCATTTTGGATGAACGAGGCTACTTGAGATCCTACATTTATATATGCAAAAAGGCTATCTTAATTTAGCATGCATTTAGTTTTATCTGTTTTGTTAGGATGGAGGAAGGCAGAAGAACCCTGGATCAAAGTTTCCTCCTGAAACAGAGTGGGAACTCACACAAGCATTTGCCCACATTTCATGTTTTATGAATTCAGATAATCTGAACAGTATGTCACTGGGGAAAGCCATTAAAGCATTTAGCATACATTCAGACAAGTTGGTTCCCTTTTTTTTTCTCTCTCTCTGTCTAGACAGCTGTAAAACAGGGACCTGAAATGATGTGCAAGATGATTCTCCCATTAAATACTTCAGTCCTTAATGCTGGCTTCACACCAGTGCAGTTAACAAATAAAGATTCTGCTAACAGTTCATTACCACAAAGCTCATTCTTGCTCAACAAAAGCAAGTAATGACAAAATGTATTTTCTTTCTAAATTTATTTTATCATAGAAAGCAAGCATCAAGATAGTAAACCACACAGAAAGAATTATGGAATACTTCTTTCTTGTGCTCTGATGTGTTTCAATTAAAATATGCAAATATTAGTGTGTTTTTCTGTGACTTTTTGAATAGAAAATTTAGAAAATGTTGATATGGACACTATTAATTGATTTTACATTTCCTAGCTTCTTCTTTTAAGGGTTTTTACTTTATTTGTAATTTTGTTCCACCCAAGCATTAGAAAAATCCTGAGATCAGATTATCTTTCCCTGAAATGTAGCAAAACTGTAATTAAATCTCTGCTCTTTGACATCAGCAGTGAGTAACTGACATGGATAATAAATTTCTCCTTCAGTTTTTTCAGTTGTGCAAGGGATGACAACAGTAACTGCAAGTGGAAGATCTCTTCCACAGTTAAGCTTTGGCAGGGAAAAGCAGAATACCAAGTGATGATGCAGCAAAAGGTTTATGGAGTGTAATAAAGCCACCCAGCCTTCCTTCACTGCTTGCTGTGTTTAGAACGCAAGGCATAGCTTCTCCTGGTGTGAAATAAACCGAATTTGGAACACCAGGCTTCCTGTATTTTCATCCCAAACACACAAGTTTGCCATCCAGGGGGTGATGTCTCCAAAGGCTGCAGCAATGGAGGGGTATCTGCAGCAATGGCACTGCCCGGGGAAGGAGAATGACCCCAGCAGCTCACGGAGAGGCAGCAGCACAGGCACTGCTCCGCCCGGCTCCTCCACCACCACCATGGATACAGGAGCCCTGGGAGAAGCTCCTGTGGCTGCTCACCTTCCACATGCCACTTGTGGGAGCCCAGCTCAAGGGGCAGAGGGGGCAGAAGAAGACTGACACGCTCTGAAATGCACGTCTGGCTGAGGAGGACAAGCTTTCCTATGTGATTCTGCTGGATCCATCCTGGAATGGACCAGAGGCCTGAAGTGCCACCAACCCCTCCTCTGAGGAAAAGCCCTGTTCCAGCCCACTGATCACCATCAAACACAGACTGTCACCTGTGGTGGGGACATCTGGGACTTGCAAGTCCAGCTGCAGGGCCAGGAAACCTCCTGTGGTTGCTCCCTGCCCAACCACCAGCCTGCTGACTTGTCCAGGGCTGCAGGGAAAGCCCCACATCACAGCAATGGCCCCATCCAAACATTTATACTTTGGGATAACTGCCTGAATTTTAAATTTCTTTGCCTATGTTGGTTACTTGCCTTAGTGTTTTTGAACAGTGGTCCTCTGTTCCCAGAGAGAAAATGCATAGACTAATTTAAATGCATTAAGCAGTGTACTTATTTTCACGGCCTGCCCTCAAGATGCTGAAAGTTACACAGAAGTTCCTATAATGTAAATTAGAATTTAACATCCATAGAGTTGCACCTTGAGAATATACCCTGGAGTATTTGCTACCAAAGGATGACTTTTACCTTATTCAGTAGGTATTTTGGTACACAGAATGGTGTTCCACTTTCACCTTAGGCATGTAAATAAATACTTTTATAAGCATGCACTATTTAACTTATATATATCACAGCAGATCCTAAAATCCATATTTTCCCACTTGTAAAAAAAATAAAAAGCAGGTTAATCCAAATGATGCAACAAAAAGTAGAAAGCAACTCCTGCCTAGAAAAAGTTTCCAAATGCTTTGGCTACACTTAATCATAACCATTTTCTTATTTTGAGAAATGGACTTATTTAAGCCTGGTCTTTTGCATATCAAACAAGGCAGCACACAATACAAGAAAAACTGGAGAAGCTGTGAAATGCTGAACAGCTTTCTTGGTAGCAGAAGACACAGCCTGCTTGTCCTTAGGTGATCCTGTGATTTCTGCCTCCCCCGCTTCCCTCCCATGTCTTTGGGCTCTATGCTGAAAAATGTCACAGAGTCACCTGCAGGAGCTTACGGAAGCTGATTTTAGGAGCACATGGGATGGGTTGGCCACTTGCTAGCCCAGGCAGCCTGATGGCTACTCCTGAAGAAAGTCTGGATGGTGAATGCATCAATTTGCCAGGTTGTTATAACTTGCTAGAGAAAGTGAAATCTCCATGTTCTGCCAAATTTTCTAGGTGAGACTTACAATCAAGCCAAGAATTCTGGTCCTTCCCCAGCCACAGAAAGAGAGAGACCCCTTGATCCAAAATTCTGTCTTCTGGTCTCCATTATCTACTCCTCTGAGTTTAGACAAAACATAAAAGGTGATCTCAGTGTGATCACTCAGTGTGATCCAACGGAGTCAAAGGAAAGTGGGCCTTGCCTTTTAGCCTAGAGGGGCAAACAGGAGAGGTTTTAGCATCATCCCTCAGGTTGGTTGTTGTTTGTGAAATAAACTGGTGCTTGTGTGTCTAGGTCACAGAGCAGCAGCATTTGTCCTTAGGAACTATCACTGGATCCACACTCTCAACAAAGAGAAAACCAAAAGATCTTGAATGCACAAAGTAATTGAGTAAATTGATTCAGGGCTATTTTTCTCTACCAATTCATGAGGAAGCAGTAGATAGCCGCTGTCTTCCATGGACAGAAAACTTCCCTTTCCAGGAGAGCCATCTCTGGTGGTTTCTCTCCACTCTAAAAGCTTTAGCTTTCCATGATCTCCAGAGCTCATTATGGGTTTAGCTCATCAAGCTCTGTTATCCATACCATGGTTCCTGCTCTTAAAATGTGTTTTTGCCAGCATCTGCTAAAAAAATGCTTCCCTCCAATTACTCCACAATAAAAACAGGGCCAGTAATGGTGTTTTTTCCCCCTCTGTGACATCTTCTAGTTCCAGAAGTACTTCATCCTCACAGCTGAGTTTCCTTAGGCTGCACATAGGTTGGGTTTCAGAGCAAGTGATGAACCAAAGCATTATGTTTTAGCTAAACCCTTCAAAAGAACAAATAACTGATGATGAATTTTCAAAGGGATTGTGCCTCAGGGTACAGACATGAACCCTCTTTTGCTTGCACAGGGTAACACAATCAGATCAAGCTTCCTATATATATAATGCCCAAATCAAGCCTTGATAGATCAAGATTCACAAATCTACTTTGCCACTTCATAGTAACAGCAGGAAAATCAGAAACAGAAAATGAGAGACTTGGTGTTGCTTCTGACTGTCTCTACTCCAAATTAAGCTCTTTCTGTGCAGGTTGAGGACGACACAGCTGCTCATTTTCTTATTTTGAGAAATGGACTTATTTAAACCTGGTCTTTTGCATATCAAACAAGGCAGCACACAATACAAGAAAAACTGGAGAAGCTGTGAAATGCTGAACAGCTTTCTTGGTAGCAGAAGACACAGCCTGCTTGTCCTTAGGTGATCCTGTGATTTCTGCCTCCCCCGCTTCCCTCCCATGTCTTTGGGCTCTATGCTGAAAAATGTCACAGAGTCACCTGCAGGAGCTTAATGAAGCTGATTTTAGGAGCACATGGGATGGGTTGGCCACTTGCTAGCCCAGGCAGCCTGATGGCTACTCCTGAAGAAAGTCTGGATGGTGAATGCATCAATTTGCCAGGTTGTTATAACTTGCTAGAGAAAGTGAAATCTCCATGTTCTGCCAAATTTTCTAGGTGAGACTTACAATCAAGCCAAGATTTCTGGTCCTTCCCCAGCCACAGAAAGAGAGAGAGACCCTTGATCCAAAATTCTGTCTTCTGGTCTCCATTATCTACTCCTCTGAGTTTACACAAAACATAAAAGGTGATCTCAGTGTGATCACTCAGTGTGATCCAACGGAGTCAAAGGAAAGTGGGCCTTGCCTTTTAGCCTAGAGGGGCAAACAGGAGAGGTTTTAGCATCATCCCTCAGGTTGGTTGTTGTTTGTAAAATAAGCTGGTGCTTGTGTGTCTAGGTCACAGAGCAGCAGCATTTGTCCTGAGGAACTATCACTGGATCCACACTCTCAACAAAGAGAAAACCAAAAGATCTTGAATGCACAAAGTAATTGAGTAAATTGATTCAGGGCTATTTTTCTCTACCAATTCATGAGGAAGTAGTAGATAGCTGCTGTCTTCCATGGACAGAAAACTTCCCTTTCCAGGAGAGCCATCTCTGGTGGTTTCTCTCCACCCTAAAAGCTTCAGCTTTCTATGATCTCCAGAGCTCATTATGGGTTTAGCTCATCAAGCTCTGTTATCCATACCATGGTTCCTGCTCTTAAAATGTGTTTTTGCCAGTATCTGCTAAAAACATGCTTCCTTCCAATTACTCCACAATAAAAACAGGGCCAGTAATGGTGTTTTTTCCCCCTCTGTGACATCTTCTAGTTCCAGAAGTACTTCATCCTCACAGCTGAGTTTCCTTAGGCTGCACATAGGTTGGGTTTCAGAGCAAGTGATGAACCAAAGCATTATGTTTTAGCTTAAACCCTTCAAAAAGAACAAATAACTGATGATGAATTTTCAAAGGGATTGTGCCTCAGGGTACAGACATGAACCCTCTTTTGCTTGCACAGGGTAACACAATCAGATCAAGCTTCCTATATATATAATGCCCAAATCAAGCCTTGATAGATCAAGATTCACAAATCTACTTTGCCACTTCATAGTAACAGCAGGAAAATCAGAAACAGAAAATGAGAGACTTGGTGTTGCTTCTGACTGTCTCTACTCCAAATTAAGCTCTTTCTGTGCAGGTTGAGGACGACACAGCTGCTGCTGAGCATGTCAGATTGATTTTGCCAGGTATGTGCCCGCATGGGACTGCTTTTTAATTTAGTAACTGGAGGGTTAATTAGTTCTGGGAGTGTAAATAAGTTGGTTAAGCAGAAGTCCAGAAGAAATGCCACGTTCCAGTTGACTAAGACCTAGCAGTAGACTAAACATGTAGCAAAAATAACCAATCTGCTTTCCTGAACATCTATTTGCTAAATTGACATGAAGCCAGAGTTGTGCAGAAGTCGGAGAGCTGATGGCAACAAGATGGCAAGGCTGTTCCTCAGACCTGTGGGATTCGGAAAGGGTTTTCTGTAGGAAAATTCAAGTTGCATCTTTAGTAAGAGAAACCTCTGATATTTAGAGTCTGTAAGTTTATTTCATAACTTCAAGCATTTTATTTAAGAAGAAAAGATCCTTCTCCCAGAAAATATTTCAGGAAAGTTGTTGCACCATATGACAGTCTGCAGAATGGTCATTTCATATTTTGTCAGCAACTGAAGGAATTTAGATGGTTGAGAAGGTAATGACAAACTAGAAAATGGTTCAAATGGCCTCTTACTCTTAAAAAAAAAAGGCAAAAGTATTCCAACAACAATATTGCCAAATTAAAAAAAAAAATCAGGTGAAACCTAAAAGATTTTTGTCTTGGTAACTAAAACTGGAGCTTCATCAGGGAGGTCAGATCAACATCTTCATGCCAACATTTCCAAGTCACTCTAGTTTTTCCATTATGAACCATGGTCATTAGTATCCATTCTGGAAAGTCCTTGGACAGAAAAAAGTCCTTTTTTCCATTTTTTCCAAATAGAAAAAAAAGAAGAGATCTTGCTTGATACTCTGACTGAAAAGTATTTGACATTTTCTGGCAAAATACATATATTTTAAGGTCTCAGAAGCTTGAATGTTTAGGAAGACACTAAAATGCATAGTGAAAGCAGGAAAATATAAAGGAATTAATTTTCTTTCAAAACCAGAAAATTAAAAAGCCTTCATTCACTTTGAAGGGAAATATAAGAGATTTAGTATTCTTAGGGAGGATTCATCTCTGATTTAAGCTAGAATCATAGAGTCATTAAGGTTGGAAAAGACAGATATTTCACAGGATTTTCTGACTTGGAAGGGTCCCTCAAGGATCACTGAGACCTCCAAAATCATCAAGTCCAACCATTGACCAAACACCACCACATCAAGTAAACCCGTGATGTCCACTTGTTTCTTGAAAATGCCTTCAGGGGTGGTGACTCTACCACTTCCTTGGGCAGCCTGCTCCAATGCCTTAAAACCCTTTCTGGTAATTCTGACATTCTCCCTGGTCCAACCCTGAGCTCCTCTGGCACAGCCTGAGGCCATTTCCTCTTGTTCTATTTTGCCTGGGAGAAGAGGCCAAGCCCCACCTGGCTTCAACCTCCTTCCAGGAGATGTTCTGAGGATAACCAGTCTTTCTGTTAAAGGCTGAGGCAAAGAAAGCGTTCCGTACCTCAGTGTTTTCCTCATCCTTGGTGCCAATGTTTCCCCCTGGATCCACTATAGGAATGAGATTTTCCTCGGCCCTTCTTTTGCCGTTAATATATTTATAAACCCCCTTTTATTTCCTTTCACAGCAGTGGCCAGATTGAATTCTAACTGAGCTTTTGCCTTTCTAATTTTCTCTCTACATGACCTAATGACATCCTTGTATTCTTCCTGAGTTGCCTGACCTTTCCAAAGGTCACAAGCTATTTTTTCCCTGGGTTGCTGTGAAAGCTCCGTGTTGGTCTGCTTCCCCGACAGCTCATCTTTCAGCACATAAAGCCACCACTTCTGTGTCTTTAAGATCTCCTACTTGAAGCCTTTCTGAACTTCTTTGTTATTCAGGACTCTTTCCCAAAGGACTTTCTGAACTAGTGTCCTAAACAGGCCAAAGTTTGCTGTGACCAAGATGGCCTCTGCCCATCAAATTTCCAATTTGCAATCAACTGCCTCATTCCCTAGGGATGATTCCAAAGACCACCATTTCCCTCCAAATTCTGGGCTTTAACACCCATCCTGTTCTCAGAAACACACCTAGGAATGATGTATTAGCGATGAAAATCACGAGTGCAGCTATGCTGGACTGAAGAAGATGCTGTTTTTCTTCAGTAACACATTCAGGAAATATTGTCACTCTTCATTTTTAGCCTACTCAGTTCTAGGGGAGCACACACATACACTACATGAAGTGTCTCATTTGTATACATCAGGCCATCCACATTTTACCATATGGAGGTATCACATTATTAATAGCTGTTTTCCTTAAATAGGCTACAGTTTGCTTAATCTTTCTTTCTGTGCATGATCTTGCAAGAGTAAAAAGGCTTTCATACAAAGGCTGTGTTTTTATATGCAAATCTATTATTTGATTACCCTTTTTTTTTTTTGTCCCTTCATTATCATGAATATTTCTGATGAATGTTTTATGGGTTAGGTTTAGGATTTGTGAGCTATTTCAAATTTTATCTGTTTGCTATATCATCTGCAAATACCACAGTTTTGTTGATGTTGATTTGCCTCATTTACATATTTATCACACTTTTATTTTCAAGGAAATTTTGCTATAAACTGACTGTCCCCATTTCTCCTCCATGTACTACTAGTAGATGGATGCATTTTCAAATTGAGCCCATTTCCATATATAATTTTTTGGTTAACAATAAATCACCACTTAGAAACATCCCATTCAATGCCTTTATACACATCTGACATATGGTTTCTGAGTAATTAAAGATAACAGAAGCAGCTCACAATGCACTTTGCAGCCCACTTCACAGTCCAAAGTGCTCAATGATTTTCCATAAGGACGAGGCAAATACGAACCCTCACCACCTTCTTGCTAAATCCCTTATTCATGCAAGAGTACAGGGGAGAAGGGCAGAAATGATGCAGAGAAATGTCCTTTGGAATTCTGCCATTGCACACACAGCACTGAAAAAGGTACTGCATTTTGAGTGTATTTCCCCACTCCCACTCAGACTGCTCCTGGGTGAACAGCCTGTTTGTGATCCCCTCCTGTCAGGGTGCAAGTGCTGTTCTGTTTCTAAGCAAAATGGGATTTGCCCATATATGAGATATTTCAGAAAAATCATACATAGTTCAGGTTGGACAGTGAGGGTTATAATTTTTGGTGCTAGCACCAGCTAAGCCATAGATTTTCTGTTGTTAGAGAGAAGTAGGAAATGTTACACAGGGTATTCCCTTCTAGTGGTGGAGCTGCAATGCCTCCCCAATAGCATACTAATGAATGTAAGATACATCTGTTCATCAAAGGGGCTCATAATTGTACCTCCAGGCTGATCACTAAAATTCACAGAAATGAGCTGCTTACACTCTTTGTGTACTAAGATTTTTGGATCTATCACCTGTAAGAAAATTCTCTCACGCATCCTGCCAGCTGCCTCTGAGCATGCACAAAACAATCCTATTTAATTCATTAGTGAAAAGAGAATTAGCTGACCTATTATTAACAGGAGCTCTTTCCTCTCTAATCTTTCCAACTACTTCATTCCAAAACTCACAAAATACTCAGTTTCCTGTGGTCTTCTGCTATGGCACTGTATTTATTAATTGCAATGACAGTCCATGCTCAACCAGTTCCCTTTGACTGAAGACTGCCCGGTTGCTGATACGAAAATGTATTTATGGCAACATTGTTCTGGAAGGTGTCAATAAAAAAAGCATTCCATTTTTTTCTTTAGACAGAAAGATAAAACTATATGAAGCTCAGAGATAGAAACTTGCTCACAGGTTGTAAAAGGAGTTGCAATCAGAAAGTGCTGCTTGGAGTAAAATATTAACACAATACATACATTTTCTCTAGGTCAACAAGTCCCGTGAAAGCTCCTTTGGGAATGACTCTCGTCTTGGTGAGGACAAATCTCCTGAAAATAGAGAAAACAGGGTGGTTATTTACTATTCACAACACAGGACTGTGCAGTAGCCTTGCCAGCACAGGAGAAGCCTTTCTCACAGGCAGAAGGATGGTCTCATGGCTGAAGGCTTTGGCATCTAAACACAGCTGTAACATCCAAAATTACAGCACAGCATTCGGGCTCCTCAGGGGAAAAAGCATCATTAGTAGTTGCCATTTCCCTTTTTGCTACAGGAAGAAATCCAGACTTGCAGCTTCTCTGTTTGCTGAGAGGGAGCAGCATCTTTCTCATCTCAACTGCTCTTTTGAGTGATGCTCAAGCACAGGGTGAAGCAGCCCTGTGGAGCCACCCTGGGATGAGGTGCTTACTCAAGGCTGTAAAGTGCTCCATCCATGCTCATGCAGGAAGATTTCTTGACCTGCTCGCTGCACAGATAATTTGAGGGGTCAGCTACTGTGTCCCATCATTGCAACTTTAATAACTTTATGGCTTCTCACAGTCTCTCTTCTAATTAGTACATAATACGCCACAAAATTGGGACTTCGGAATACTTGATCACACACGCACCAGGACAACATTTTTATCATTTTTAAAGGTCACAGAATATGCTTTATGAAGAAAACCCATTTGAAATATTTGAAGTGTAAGGATTTTTGTTAACCTAGAGCTGTCTCCTTTAATCTCAATAAACAAAAAGGACTAGAAAACTTCTGATAGAACTCAGCCAATGATATATAGGGTTTCTACTACTCCTCAGAGAAATAAGGTGTCACCTGCATGATTGTTTTCTTTCCCACATTTAATCATTGATAAGAAGCTAGCACAAACAAATGCATATATTAACATGACCTGCTCTTCACAAGCCATCAGATAATATTGGTTGCATTGAGAGACAGTTGTTAAAAAGGTTTTTTTTCCTTATTTAAAAAAAAACAGCCACCCAAGTTACACACATGAACACGTTACATACATACATCACACCCTGGTATTCAGTTTCTTATTCTATTTTTCTGTGGCAGTGGAGATGAATTTTTTTTTTCTGCATTACTATGGAGTTATTTTATCTAGTGAGCATGTCTGCCAGACCACCCCTAATTTTCATCATCTCAGAACTGGTTTTGCATGGCTGTTTAGGATCACCTTTCAGCTCATATGCTGTCTCATTGCAAGGTCTGCAGGAGGACAGAAATGAGAACTCAGCCTGCTATTACCTGCTGCGCAGTCCTGCAAATTTTAACACAATGCCTCAAAACTAGAGACTTACTTCCTTACCATTCACATAAAGTATTCATGCAATCCTCATCTATGTTTTATTTCAGATGATTAGCTGAGAATTTTCATGGAAGATTATCATGTTTTAATCAAAATTTTAGGGGAAAAAACCCTATTATTCTGTCAGAGTACCAATGTGACAAGTTCACATTTTTTAATTGTAGGTCTTTAATAGAATCTACCCCCTCATGAGTTAATATTTACTTAAGCAAGAAAAAGTCAGTGCACACCTCACCTAGTTCCAGAGATGTCATAGTGATTACACCAGGAGTGAACTTGGTCCCACACTTTTTTTAGACATTGAAATTTATGGTATTCTCAGTTGTGAAAGACGATGAAGTCAATTTGGTATTTCATTATTCTTGTACTATCGTTAATGTAAATCAGAAAGAGCTTCAACACACTGTCACACAAGAATTACAGTATTGAGATCATTATGCAAATGTTAGAAGGATAAAAGAGCTTCCAGAAAAGGCCTAACCTGGATTAGGCAATTTGTAAAACCCGACTGAAAACGGGGCTGGTGTAATGCATGCAAAGCTGTGGCTGTGCTTTCAGAGTGGATGGGTACAATGGATCCTTGCAGAACACCCAGCAGGCTTAGTGCTACAAAGCTGAACCATCAGGAAACCCTTTAACTCTGATCTGCTTTGAAATCTCTCTCAAACTCTGCATTGTGGAAATGCACGCCTAATTTCTGAGCCCTAAAATAAGGGCTTTGTCTGAAAAGCCACCTATCATTTCTTTATGGCAATGTGCTAAAATGAATCCTCTCTCTGCAGGCACAGGTCATCAGGACATTTGCAATTTTTAATTAACCACTGGCCTATGCTGTGCTTCACCACAACAAGAAATTACAGTCTGATACAGAAACTAATGAAAAGAATAGAACCTCATTCATAGATGGGGTTACTGATATGAGAAAAGCCTCATCTGCATAAAACTAAAAATCAGACCTTGAGTTTCTTTGTTAGAAGATCCTGATATCCTGTGTTAATAAGGTGCCAGAATTCAGGATCCACGTGTCTAATGCCCTGAAGCAGTTAAAACAGAATTGAAGTTTAATAGCTGAAATCTCATATTCCACTTAAAAAAAATTAAGGTTAATTGTTTTTAAACATCTCTGTGTGAGCTATAGAAAGTCAGACTTAAAGGCATAACTAACAGTGAAAATTAGAATCAGCTACTCATTGAATTATCAACTGTATAATGAATAGAATCTATTATAACTAGCCAAATTCTTTAGTGTCAATAAATCTCACCAATTAGTCTCCAAGAATCAATCTGTACTTAACATGAGATACTGGCTGTTCAGTACCAATTCTTTCTGAGGTACATGGAGAAAATAAATGGAAAACATTTCCTAGGTTTTGTTTCTGGCACTATTTTAGGGTCAAATAAATGAATGCAGCCCACCTTTGCTCAAGCATGTTTCATGTCAAGAGAAGCAAGTAAAGAAAAGCTTCCTTTAAAAAATGTGTACTTAAGACAGAGATGCAGTGTTCGGTCCTAAAAATTTATGTTGGCACTTAGGTACCAGCAAGGAAAGCACTGAAAGGCCTAAACATTCAGTGCATGGTGTGGAATTGAAAACCCAGAGCCAGGTGCCCAGCACAAGGCATGAGAAAGTCCCAGAAAGGACTCTAGGGTTGGAGCCACCAAAACCAACAAATGACACAGCAGGAAACATGGAAAAGGAAACAAGCCCCAGGTGGTCGCATGGTTATCCTGCATTGTGGGAAGGCAATATGCATAGCTGGAAATATAAAAATGGCAATATTAACCACTGTTATTCACTATGTAAAAGGTCAGATTTAAGTCTGGCCCATTGCTTCAATGATATCCAGGAGAGGTTTCTCAATCCTGACTTAAATATCTGTTGAAAGTGATTCTTGGGGAGTTTATTGGTAGGGACTGAAATAACTGGAGCTGTTGGCCCCAGTTTTACAATCAGACTCATACTTTCTATATTACTCTGGACTGAGCATGCTAAATTCCCACAGCTTTTTTCCATTTCTCCTTTTAAATGTTTTACATATCTCTATTGTATCAATTTCATTTGTCCCATGAATGGGTTTGAGTAAACTCCTCTATTATAAACTACTAAAAATAATGTTACAACTTAAAGCTAGACCTGTCAAGATGAGGACAGGACTATCTCCTGTAGATTTGTTCATTTATATAGGACATTTAAACCTGATGTTTAAAACAGTAGCATCTTTGTTAATATGAAGCCATTGACACAGATGACTTGCACTTTACACCACTATGAAGAACAAACAATAGAAATGCATCTTGTTTCTGTGTCCAGGATCACAGAAATATCACAGTGACAAATTAATCTCAAAGCCTGTAGAGGAACTGATGCAAAGAACAGAAATTAGCAGATACTGCTAAAATGTTCTGGAATAACCCTCTAACATTTCCAGTTATGAAGAGATTTATTGATCTTTTCTTAAAATAGAGTCTTCAGCTGAAGCAGTTCAGACAAGCAGAGCATAAGGCATGATGGAAAAAAAGTCTTCAGAAAAATTAATGTTCTCTCATGCAGCCCCACATAATTCCAGGGATAGAAAGGGATAGAAAGGAGATTGACCTCTTAATGAAAGGATGGAGGCTGGGTATCATTATTCAAATATCTAATGCTCAAGGTATGGGTGATTAAAAAGGCTTGTAAAATTAGAAGATAAAAAAAGTGGACCTATACAGGTCATTTCAGCTAATTGGCTCCGAAAAAAGAGTGCAAAGGAAACCTGTGGAGTGAAGCTAATGTAGCTACAGTGTGTTTGGGAGGTTAGCCATTTGTGTTCAGAATGGTGCATTTTACATATTCATCAAAAGAATTCGCAGACCCTGGTCCCACAAGTTTTTTTTGAACAATTAATAAGGTGTTCTTTGGCATAAATTTTCCACCAAAACTTGCTCCCACACTGCTTTTGTGTCCCCTCCTCCCAGCTCCCTTCCCTGGCAAAAGCCTCCCCCTGCCACTGGCAATAACCTTGCACAACAAAGAGCTGCACTGATTATCAGAAATTAGACTGGTAAAAAAAATAAAACAATTTCTGCATCATAAAGCCTGGCTGAATTTAGGTCTTTCAAAACACTCGTTAAAACACATTTCTTAGATCTACTTAAGTCACACACAGTTAATCAGAAAAGTGTGTGCATTGTAGAATTATCTTCTCTGCCTCATGTAAATTGCAAATTCTTGACGTTAAAATGAACTATATCAAGCAGATACTATAAACTTTATAACTTAAAAACCAAAGGAAAATAAAATAAAAAGCCAAAAAGATTCAGTGACCATAATGCTAAATCACCAACTTTGGTTCCAAAGAAATAAATGTGATAGGATTTTGAAGAACATTTTTACTTTAATCTCTGAGCTAATAGACTGATGCTATCACCTTCTAATCCTCTGCAGCAATGTGCATTTTGTCAAACAAAGATTTACAGTGAAATTTAATTTACTCTCTGTAATTCTTTTTGGTTGTTTCTTTGTTGTTTCTTTGTTTTTGCTTCTTTGGAGGTTCCTGCACAAGCAACAGATGAATTTTTGCTTTACATCAGGGGAAGGCAAAATGATTCTGTGACCTATTTAATGTGCTCTTGACTAAATAAAATCAACAAGATCCTGCATCCTGGTGGGGTGGGTTTTTTTCTGGTTTTGCTTGATTAGTCAATACAACAGTGAAAAACTATTTTGCTTTTCATGTTGTAATAGGAGACAAATAGATACTGCAGACCACATCCCAGATGGTGTAAATCAATTGGTCTGTGTCACTTTGGCCCTAAACTTCTGTCCCAGTTCTCACCAGAATGAATAATGAGATTCCTGAGAGCAGAATGCGATTTAATTTAAATTTATGAAGAACATTTGTAAGCCTCCAGCTCACTGAAATGGGTTCACACTGTCATCTGACTTCACTGTGACTAGGGCCTGGTTCTAGTGAGCATCTCACTGGGAGGGGCATATGTAGATATATATGAACATTAAAGTATTTCTCCTGCTCAGCTGCCTAGGTGGAAAATCTCTGGAATCTTTTAAGTAGCTTGTAGGTGCTTTCAGACAAAGCTATGTTTTCCCTTTCCTAACAGCAGGCAGAGAGAAGTACAAAAGTCATAAATTGGATGCTAAACATCAGGCTTCAAAACCCATCAAGCTAAATGCAAAAAGCTTGGGTTTATTTGCTTTTTGGTTTTAAAGTCTTTAGAGTGCATTCATATCATGCTGCTAAGCTATTTTCAACACTCATGAGGCTTTAATTTAAGAACAGGAAAAGATTTGTATTAGTCACCTCAATTCCATGGGATTCTGAAGTAGGGACTTTGTAAAGCTGAGTAAAGCAGGATCATGAGGAATGGCACAGGCAGTGACAAAAAAACATCTCCCACCATCCTGCTGGCTCATCTTTTCAGAGAGATATGGCATTATCTTAAGAGAAACCCAAAGCCAAGCAGAGTATTTCTCTAATAACAACTATTCATGTAACTACAGATTCATTTCAAAGAGTGGACCCTGATAGCTCAGGCACACTTGAATAATGGAGGAAGAGCTTTGCAATTCATTTGTTCAACTGAGACATGATCCATGGATTTGAGTGTCTGAGAGGCCCTACTTCATACACATGTAAATGGATTTATGAGAGAAAGAGCATAATCCCTTGCTAACATGCACAATCTGGATTGAAGCATCTGATCACTGCATCCACCTAATGTGCTTAAGTCAGCTCCTCATCCCTTTTAAATGCTTGAGGAAGAAGTTATCTAGACAGTGCAGCTGGTTTATTCCTCTTGTGGGATAATAAAAGCTGGTGAAGGTGAGTATTCCAAGGAAAATCTAGGCAATGTACATGCTATGAAGAAAACAGAAAACCTACGGTTAATCTGGGAGGGAACGTGTCCTCCTTTCAGGAAGGCTTCTTGGCAATCTCTTCAGCTCTGGGAGAGATGTAAAGGGCATCCATGAGAAAGAAAATATTTTGGTTTGAGAGCAATTAAATAAAGTATTGTACAGACAAAGTAAATACAATTAGAACTGTGTTGATAGAATTATTAGTGATGTCCATCTGCTTTGCAGGTCTGAATCTAAAAGGAATAAGTGCAGCAGCTGATGAAAAATCACTTCTTAATCTTTATCAGGCCTCCCATAAAAATCAATTTCCTTTTCTTCTTGGAATTCGATTAAAAGGATAATTAATAGTACTGATTGCATTCCTATTCTAAATTTAGTTAACACCTACCCAGTGTAATAATTCCCCCCCAGCCACAAAAAGCTGCAGGGAAGCATTTCAAGATCACACCCCCAGTGCCCTTTTCACTTGCACAGTGCCCACAACACCATAGCACAGATAACAACAGGTCTGTTTTCTCAGCAGAGCTGCGATGCTGCTCCCACAGGCACACAGCAAATTTGCTGTGGGATTTGTTTTCCCCAGGACCTTGCTTAGGTCAGCTAATTAATTGCCCACAGTGCCAGTAGGCAGCTAACAGCTGATAAGGAGAGATAAGGAAACAGAAAACTACCGAGGAAAAAAAACTCAAAAACCCCAAAAAAACAACCAAGCATCTAAAAGGCTGTAAAAGTGGTCAAACAACAGGCCTGTAAAGCTTACTGTCCCTCCTCCCTGAGTTAGTTTTCCAAAGCCAAGGCATGTTTAGTCTCAGCACTGATAGGCTTCTCATTTCTGGACAAAGCACACGCTGTCCTCAGTAGCGCTGCCTCATCCCCCAGGGCACAGCAGATAGCTTCCTCCTGAGGTCACACGTGCAGCCAGTTAAAAATAAAGCTCCAAGATGCTTTTAAATAGCTCTGCTAAAATAGGGTGGGAGGAATATGGATATGGAGGAACAGGAGGAAAAAAAAGAGAAGATGGCAAAACTCCCAATTAGAAAAAGGAATGCAACACCAAGACTTTTACTCATTAATGGTCTACACTTATTGTAGTTATTTCATTGTATTTAGGTTGAGTTGATTTACACTGAGGCAAAGCTGGAGATGCACAAGAGTTGTGATTATTCAGACCAGCTGCCTGTGTGTGTTAACTGATTTTGTAAAGTCCCTGACAATCAATTCTGTTGAAGATTTAGGTGCCAGTAGCAGTAGCTACACAATGACATCAGGTAAAGCAGGCAAAGCAAGGCTGTCTTGGCAGGAGGGATCTCCTCCCTGCTTTAAGCTTACCCAGAGCTGTAGCAAAGCAAAGCTGGAGCTCTGGATTCCTCTACAGTACACGCACATACAGAGAAAAAGGGCACAAATTGCAACAAACAAGTCCTCTTTAGGCCTCTGAGCAGAATCACAGTTATCATGTTTGCATCTGGGAAGAGTTTAACTGCTCGGAGTGAGTTACCACAAACAAGGCCAGCAGTAAGCTTGAAAGCACAGCTAAAATTGCTTCTATTAATGTCAAAGGCATGCTGTGAAAAGTGTTCTGTGCAAGATAAATAACACCAGTGAATGAAGTTATCCTGTCTTGGTTACAGAGAGCCAGGAAATAGTGATTGCTTTATTTTTACAAATAGCTATACTTTTATTAGTTTTGATTATCCTGTAAGACACTATGTTACTTTTAGAAGAGCACATCCTTGTTCCTCACAGCTTACTCACGGGGGGCCTTTGAGAAATGTGCAGCATGTGATGAATGTACAGCTTCCTTAAAACCTGACCTTGATATCTGCAACCATCTTTATGGTGAGGAGAAGCCATTAAAAATTCATTCACTCTGAGCAACATTCTTGGTGTTACATCTATTTATGTTAATAGCTCTAAATTAATATCTCTGCATATTTTCCGACAAAAGGAGCATTGTACAAGTACTGGGTATTTTGTTCTTGCAAAGAGAATGTTTCACTTTGTGTTCTTTCCCATGGGCAGCTTGTCAAGGCAAATACAGTTCTGGAAAATGTCCACAGTCCAATCAGATGGGAAGCTTTTCAGGTATTGTCTTCACAACTTTCTTCCCCTCTTTTGATTCAGTGCAAGAATAGCCATCCTGCTCACACACAGCCAGTCACTTAGACTCTTCCTGTCCCAAGAATGAGTCAAAAAAGATCTTACTTCACAGCAGGGAGAGAACTGGGGTTTTGTTCATCGTCCGAGGTCGTACCTGAAAGGTGACAAGTGCTCTTTGTGTGTGGTGTTTCTGCCTCTAAGACTTTGGGACTTTCTGTGTTGGCAGGGCCACCATACATGATGTTATTTTTATGGACTGAGACAAGTCCTCCAGGGACAAAACCCCTTCGGTTCTGAGTTGGGTGCCTAAGGGAAGGTAAAAGAGAAAAGGAAGCTTTGCTGCAGAACTTCTTGCTGAGCCATCACTGGATAGCAAAACATCAAATTAATTATTTGTAACTGTGTCACTTTATCTTGATAAGTTCACTAGAAACAGCTAGAGTGCTTTTTATCTCCTTTCCCATCCATATCTTCACAGGCACTATACCTGTGCTGCTTCATGGGACACAGCTGAAATACCCCAGAATATTAATGAAATCAATAGAAAGATGCTCACTGTTACATTCCCTACTTAGCACACAGTCTAAGAAGTAACAGGGTCCCCACCAAATATTTGGATTAATTTGGATACATGCAAAGGCTTGTTTGAAGTTGTAATGAGATATCAGATACTCCCAGTGCCAGAGCAGCCAGAAACCATTTAAGAAACAGCACTGAGACACTGTACTCCTCTTTCCTATCTGAATAGAAGCTTTGCAAAAGTAAATATTCTCTCTGCTATCTACTACGTGATGTATTTTCCAAAGAGCAGCGTGAGTGTCAATCACAACTAACTCAAGTGGAATTCTTGGGAAAACAGCCTCTCTGGAAGGAGGGGTCCCAGAGGCAAACAGCACCTGCCCTGCTCTTCCCAGGGCACCAGACAGCCTTGTGCTGACAGAGCTGTGCTGAAATGCAGAACTGTACTGGGCCTGTTCCCCCTGCTCCTGCTTCTCCAGCACCATGGCAAGTGGAGTGTTTACTTCTTTGTAACTACTGAAGCACACATTTAAATTTTGAATGCTTAAGTTCTGAAATAACACTAAAAGTGACAAAGCGGAAAGAATCCCCAACTTTGGTCACTCCAGCGCCATGCAATAAAGGAAATCTCCTCTGGTCATGCCTTCCTCTAATCTGAATCTCTGCTGAATCTTTCAGGGGCTGGCTCTTGGAGTTGCTGCTGCATGTGAAAGTACATGGAATGGAAGTACCCATGAGATTAAAGTGAGCAACGAGTCCCTGTAATTGTGAAAGAGCTCACAGTCCTTGCAATTTAATGCACTTTGCACGTTTTATTCAAGTCCTGTAAAAATTCCTGTTCACTGCCATTGCTCACCACACACTCCCATATCACTGGTCCTCTTCCCAGTCACAGAGCTCCCATGTCAAGAACTTTTCTCAGCTCATCTCTTGGAGATTGCTGAGGGAAACAATCACAGGGATATCAACTGCAGGTGCCTGCACTCTTCCAATATTGTCCTGCACTCTCCTGAGAGTATCTCTTGTCCCTCATAGTCTTTCTCTGTTATTGAGGTCCCTTCCCCATAGACACCATCAATTTGATAGGGAATGAAAAAGCAAGGAATTCTCCTTCCTTCTCCTTGTACATTTTCCTATTATTTTAGCAGGAATTACCTTGCCACTGCAAAAAGCTGAATTTATCTATCTACTTTCTGTTAGCCATAGATTTATTTTCACATATTAAGATGATGCTCCTGACTAAATATAGCATGGCAGCTAGTGTGCCGCTATCCTTAAAAATACTAACTGTACTATTTCCTTTAAGCCTGACAGGTCTCTTCTCAGTAATACAGAGGACAAAGCCTGCACTGTTGTCAAGCATGGACCTTTATTGTATTTGAAAGTGAGTAGAATTGTTTCCGAAAGAGGCCGCCTTGACCACACTGGCAACTGAAATGCTAGGTTGTGCTCAGAATAAAGATTGTGTTTCCTGCTTTCACCTTCAGACTGCTTCTCAAACATGAACCCTCCATAGAGCACTTAAAAATAATAAACATACATGGTCCTCCTAAACAGGGTGATAGAAGAGTGAAATAGAGATGGGAGAAACTTGACCCGCTCATGGCACAGCTGCAGATTATGGAAGACCTCTAAGAAAGAGTTTAGCAGCTATGCCTGGGAAAATATATTCTTTGCAACATCTAACCTCAGTGGATGAGACTTCTGCCCCCTTCCTACACACCCTTCCATCATATTTCTTGATTTGACTGTGACATCAGCTCCCTAAATGACTCTGATAGGCATCTCCTTGCACAGAACAGGGTAAAAAAAGGCATGTGGATGTGGATGGGATTTAATGCTTTCAGCACCTCATTCAGACTCCTATTTCATTGCACGGAACTGGCTCCACAAGACACAACCAAAAATAAATGTGACAAGAACAGTTCAGCATACCCTAATAATGGAAATATTAAAAGAATGTTTCAGCTCTCCACAAATTCTTTTCCTAGGTAATTTTGATAATCTTTGTAAAATCAGGCCAAGTGAACTGCCAGTGCAAAGTCTCAAGTTGTCCCTTACTCTTATGCCAGGCCCTCTTTGGGAGGTGGACTAGGAGGCAAATTGAGGCTTGTAATACTCTAAATGCTAAAGGGTTTTGTGTCACTTCCTTGCTGCACTCTTTTTCTAAAACTTTCCTCTCCCTTCTCTACTGTAAAAACAGAGGGTGCAGTTCTGACCCCTTCCATCTCAAAAAGTGTATTTGAGTATTGGGAAAGGTAAAGAGGAGGGCACCAATGCTGATCAAAGACATGATATGACTTTTGTAAGAGGAATAACCAATTTACTTTTTGGCATGGAAAGCTTACAGGGATGCTAGAGGTCCACAGAAGCTCCTGGAGAGGGTGGGCAAGCACTGATGCTTCAACACAAATTCCAGGCAACCCCCTGGGCTGGAATTATTTGGAGGCTGGAGGCGTATTGTGTTAAAGTATCTTGAATGCTTCCCTGATTCTTAAGCTACCCTGAGCAGCTCCCAAGACTCCCTGTTGTGCACAGGATGCTGGATTCACTACAGCCACAGCTGATGTTGCAGGGAGAGAGCAGGCAAAGGAGGGGGACCCTTCCTACAGAAGGAAAAACTTGCCATGATCTGCCTTTGCTGGGCTGTAACTCTGCCTGAAGACCCTGGACAAGGAAGTGGAAACTGGGAACAGCATGGCCTTAGCTGGAGCTGATGGGTCAAATTTGAGTGGCTGACCCCTTGCAGAAGGTGCTCTCTGGGCTGTACAACATCTCTGTGAAGGTTTGGGGCAAGATCACGTTGCAAACAAGCTGTGGAGAGTTTCATTCTCACTGCATCTGAACAACTGTGGTTTTGCTTAAATGTGGGTTATGGCAAGTATCCCATCAATACTCTACCTGTGGCTCCCAAGGCAAAACAAAGAGAACTTCCTAATGCACTACATAAGGCATTTCTAACCTACAGAGATATGTTCAGCAGCACTGACTCCATCTTGCTGTGCCCATATTGATTCTGAAGTAAAGCCCAGTGTTTTCAAAGCCACACCAAGGCTTCAGAGGATAATACTCTATATTACCTTGTGCCTGTTTCCTTCATGACAATATCAAGGCTTATGTTTTGCCTGATTGATTCCAGCTGATAGTTCTGACATGCTGCAGAAGAAATTGCAGGCTTTAGACTGCGAGGATGACCAAGCAGACCTCAGCATGAATTAGGAACTGACTATAAGGGTTTTTTTTTACTGTGGAAAGAATAGACTACAGCAGCAAACACTGAAAGATGCAGTAGGCACAATGTGCAGTCCCTGCACAAGCTGGACACTCAGAGAGCTTTGAACCAGCTAAATAATTTGGAGGTTAAAGATTTAAATAATTGTTTTAAAACTGGGGGAAAGAAGGCCCAATAGCATCACTAACAAAATGCACCTGCAGTAAATAAAATACCATGAAGTCACTAAATGCTGATCTTTGCCCAGAAATTCAAAGCCAGCTTGGGGCTGAAAAGTGTCTGTCTCCTTAAGATTCCTCTTTTAATCTGTTTGGAATAATAAGGGCTTCATTCTATTATCTACATCTGAATAAAGGTATTTATTTTTAGAGAATTATCAACCAGCCCTTAGACAAACCTGTGCTTCCCAGGAAGTACAGGGAAAAGATTTCCTCTGCTGGCCCTAGTTTAGGAACATGGTGACTCCCATAAACTCCAAGATGGCAAGATTGAGTGCTTTTAAGCAAATAATTATTTTTTCTAGCATAAAGGTAGTGCTTTGATTTAAGACAACAGAGAACAATACACAGCAGGCCACCTTCTGAACAAAAACCTGTGTGAAAAAGAGTCAGGTAAACTCTCCTGAGTTCACTTCATATATCAGAAAAAGGAATCTAAGTGCCCCTGCTTGCACTAGAGGTGTGAAACAAAATGCCTTTTTCTCAGAGAAAACAGAGAACCCAAAAAAAAAAACTAAAAACCCCAAAAACCCCACAGAACAGAACTCTGCTTGAAAACAAAGTGAAAATAAATCAGCAGTGAATGGATTAGCTTCAGATCAGACTGCCTGGAGCAGCCTGATCTGGAACAGCAGAGCACTCAGGGCTTGTATTTTTTAAATTAGTTTTAATAAATAGAATCAATAGCTCAGATTATGAAGAAGAACAAAAGCACAGATCAAATCGATCAAGGCTGTAGCTTATCATTATAAGCCAAGGGGTGTCTTCTCTTGTCTGAATGTGATAAGATGGCAAAAGAATCCACTTGCAGCTTTTCAGTATCTCTCCCAGAACAGTTGTACACAAAGCTGGATGCTGAAAATACTCCAGGTTATCCAAACATAAACACAGACTCCCTTTCCTTTTCCCCAGAAGGAAAAAAAAAATACCCAAAATAATAAATAAAACCCAAAAATAATATTTTTTTCCTGAAGATAAATGTAGGAATTTACAGGGAGGACAGAACTAAATAGATAAGCAAGCACCAAGTATCCTGCATTATATATGGGATTTAATGCTCAGGTGAAGAGATTCTTGGCCAGGGCACTGGAAAAGTCTATTTCCATGGAGTAGGTTAGGAAAGGGTGCTGGAGAATACCACAGAAGTTCTCTCTAGCCCCAATGCTCAGCCAGGGGTTATCCACTGAAGGGGAACAAGGGAGGTGAATTAACTTCAATCTGGCTTTGGCCAATGGGAGGGGATAAGTGCACAGAGGCACCTTGTTTTCCCCTTTATCCTTTTTTGTTTGTTTTGTTGGATTCTTTTTTCCAAAGGGACTTTGCTCCTGGGAAGCTGCAGTGTCTTACTGATGGGAGGACCTGAGGAACTCCCCCTTTCCTCACAGGGGTTTTATCAACACCTGCTCTGAGGAATAAATGCCACACAGAAAATGAAATCACTTAAACAACCCCAGCCCCTTTTGCTTCCCCTCCAACGAAACTTTTTGTTTATTTTAAGCAAAGTACAAACCAGCAGTCCTGAATTTATTTTATCAAATATAGTAAAACTGAAGAGGTTTTTGGCACACTATGGGATAACACCCTAGATGTGTGAGAACAATGCAAGGTGCTGATAACCTCTGCTGACTCCCATTCATCCTCAGGTTGAAAAGCTGGCATCAGTTATGTGGGCTTTGTGCTCATGAATAGCACATAAGAGTCTTTTTCATTGTTGTGGTTGAATTATAGATAAACAGCAGAAGAGGAATAGTAATCTTGTAATAATAGAATTTATGACAGATGTACTACTGAAAGTCATTCACATGCTCCAGTGGTGAGCGTGGTTCAAAGCCTATCTGGAATAGACTTCCATCTTGCTAATAAATATGCAGAGACTTTATAGTCTTCAAGGACGTAATATTGAACATCTGACAGAAAATTCAGTGCAAATCCATGAACATTTTTTATTACATTTCGATTGGAAGATTCCTTAATGTTTATAGCAAGCAGTGCCTTTGCCAGAAGACACAGAACTTTCCTGGGCAAAGTACCCAGTGGTTAACTTCAAGTCCAACAAAATAAACAAAATACCAATTATGATTCAAGCATAGTGTAATTTATTTTCTATTTAGTGAGGAAGAATTGATTTTCCCAGCAGTGTCACTTACACTGTAATGATTATTGCACATAAGACAACTTAAGAAAATGATGGGAAAACAAATTAGATGGGCTGCAGATCACTGGCTTATCTTAACTGCTCACCTTGAAGAGAGAGTTAGGGAAACATAAGATACAGTACCAAATGTCAGGGTGCTTGAAACCCTGCTCTCCTTCCACCTCCTTGATGTCTCATATTAAAATTTAAAAAAAAAAAAAAAACCAACATTTCCAGCAGGGATGAAACAACACATTTTGCCAGTCTGAGGGCATCTGCTAAATTAAAAATAATGATAACTTGCTGTGACAGAAGGTAATTAAAGGGTATAAGTTGTATAAGAACTTGGCTATTTCTAATGCTCTCATTTTATTCTAAACATCCATTCATGAGTCACATGAGAAAAACATTGCCACAAGTCCTTGGCTTCTGTTAGCTGACACTTCAGTGCTGATGACCAAGTGCTAAAGCAATGCAGTAAAAGACTGGGCCCAACATTACGACACAATCCAAGGGAAATCAATAGGAATTCTTCCACTGATTTTTCTATATGTATTGGACAGACAATTTATTGCATGCAGAAACCTGAATAATGGGAACAGAGGTTAACCAATCAGTGGTGCAGTGATAATCTCTTCATGCTGAGATGGAATTGTCCCAATCAGAGTTTCTAACAAAAAAATGAGTTGGCCTCACATTCTTCTCCGGCGACATCCACAATCAGCCAACGTTCTGTACATTAAGTGCTGCACATCTTATCTAGCTGATAGAATTTGCTGCAAGAGGCTTGGTTAACCATGTTTGGTTTAGCTTAAGGGCAAGAAAAAATGACAGTCAGCATCAACCACTGAACCTGAAACATTCCTGTGAAGTTTCACACTCACCCTTCGATAATCATTACGTGTTCCCTCAGATTTATTTCAAAGGTCTGCAACATTACTCTAATTGCAGCTTCCTTGTAGAATCTCCTATCTTTTCCCTCTGCTTTACATGGCAAAAAGTCTTTTAAGTTTCAAAGACAAGTTGGCCTTGCAAAAAAAAAGTGAGAATGCATGGATTTTGTAGCTGATTACTTTGTCAAGAAAATGTGCTGCTAATTTATACCCCTTGACCTGTTGGGTTAGATTCAGTGCTTGTTATTTCAGCCCTTTTGATTATTTCACCTCAATAGCCAACATTTTTTTTTTTTTAGTGTGACATTCATATCTATTCTTGCAAATGGATTGTTCAAAGACTAGGTATGATCACAGCCATTCTGTCTCACTTTCTCAGATTAAGAAATGCTTCTGGCAATGAGAAAATGAACATTTGCTCTGAGTTTGACAGTTGTAAAGGATGTTTATTTCCCAGGGCTTTGTTTACAAGGCTGCATTGTTTAAAAGAATATTCTCTGCTGCTTTTGGACTCCCTCTTCATTGCCCTTCTCTGGAGTCTCTCCACCCCCTCAATGTCTCTGTGTAGTGAGGGGCCCAGAACTGGACACAGCACTTTAAGTGTGGCCTCATCAGTACCAGGTACAGGGGGACAATCCCTGCTGGCCACACCATTCTTGAGACAGGGACAGGATTCCATTGGCCTTCCTGGCCACCTGGGCACACCTGGCTCATGTTCAGTGCTGCCAACCAGCACCCCCAGGTCCTCTTCTGCTGGGCAGCTTTCCAGCCACTCTGCCCCCAGTCTTTAGCACTTCATGGGCTTGTTGGGGTCTAAGAGCAGGACCAGCACCTGGTCTTGCTTAACCTCACACTGTTGGTCTCAGCCCACCTATCCAGCCTGCACAAATCCCCCTGCAGAGCTTCCTGCCCTCCAGCAGATCAACACTCCCACCCAGCTTGGTGTCATCTGTGATCGAGGATGCCCTTGGTACTTCACCAGATCATCAATAAAGATATTGAAGAGGACTGGCCCCAGTACTGAGCCCTGGGGGACACCACAAGGCACCTTGTTCACCACCACACCCTGGGTCCAGCCAGTTCTTACCCAGCCAAGAGTGCACCCATCCAAGCCGTGGGCTGCCAGCTTTTCCAGAAGAATGCTGTGGCAGACAGCATTAAAGACTGTACTGAAATCCAGACAGACTATACCCACAGGTTTTCCCTTATCCCCCATGGATCATAACAATCAAGCTGGGTCGGACAGGACATGCCTGTCCTAAAGCCCTGCTGATTAGGCCTGATTCCTTAGTTATCCTGTATGTGCTTACACTGTGGGCACTTGTGGTCACACTCAAGGTGATCTCTTTGTAACCATTCCTGGCACCAAGATCAGGCTGACAGGCCTGTAATTTCCTGGATGCTCCTTCCAGCTCTTCTTGTGGATGGATGTGACATTGTCCAACCTCCAGTTGTCGGGGACTTCCCTGGTTAAGCAGGACTGATGGTAAATGAGGGAGAGTGGCTTGGTGAGGCCTTCCACCAGCTCCCTTGGTGCCTTTGGGTGAATCACGTCTGGTGCCATAGTCTTGTGAGTTTTCAAGTGGCCCAGCATATCACTAATTGCTTCCTCCTGGATTACAGGGGGTCTATTTTCTCTCCATGTTGGTCTACCAGCTCAGGGGGCTGGTTACCCTGAGGAAAACTGGTCTTACTGTCAAGGAGGCAAAAAAGAAATTAAGCATCACACCCTCTTCTACATCCTATATAGGAAACATTGAAAATATAGAAAGCCACAACCAAAATATTTTCTGCCTGTGCTTATTCTTTTTGATTTTCCTATCTCCTTCACTCAAGGGTAATCTTCCAAGGCACACAGATGTTTTAGGTGATTATCCTTTATCTGGCAGAAGTAGCCTCTCAGTGAGTATTGCTATTTCAGCATGGAGATAGCAGGGAATGATTAGTGATTGGTTTGACACTGTTTTCTTTCTGGGCAATATTTTCCATCACCTCTTCTTCAATAAGATCAGCAAGGGCAAAGACAATTCAGATGACCATGCAAGCTAGGCATAGCTTGGAAAGCCTGCTCCTTGGCAGGCTGGCAGGGGAAACAGGGGCAGAAGCTTCTATTAGGCAGCTGCTGAAATACAGATACTGAGGTTGGAAAAAGACCTTCCACTAGGGAGGAACTCAAAGCCATGGAAACTCCTACACTGATGCTATATTTGATGTTGAAGGTGAAATTTAAACTTCCACATAGTCTGGGTGCACCTTTTTCCTTCTTTGCGCCATTTTTAGAAAAGCAGTTGGCATCTTATTGAAGCTCAAGGCTTCTGGGACTTTTGGGCTTCTAGGATTGAGAGCCATCCTGAATCACCTGAGTTCAGACTAACAAAACCCCGAGTGTTGCTATGCAACACAGGCTGGAGCCCAAAGCTGTTCATAAAAGTAGGATACCAGCATGTGGTGTTTTACAGAAATCTATAAACTCCTGCACACAATGGACATTTTAGAGATGTACTCTAGCTGGCAAGTCAGCCTAATAAAAATAGCAGCCTGCCACCCCACCAGATCAGAGGTTAACAAGCTTTGTGTGGAATGCAGAAAATCTTCAAGGAGACGCAAGCAGGAGCTCCTGAGGTGCCCCTTGCCTCATTGCCTGTTTCAGCTGATAACCACCTCAGCCTGGAGGACACTCAAGGGATGAATCCACACCTAGAACCAAGGCCGGCTCCTGGCAGCCTGACACCCAGGGTGAAAAAAAGGCAAAGCCTTTCAAAGCCTTGAACAAAGACCCAGTCTCCCTGATTCCCAGTGTCGCCAGAGCGTCTCTTCCAGACAGTGTCCGCGCCTCTCAACAGACAAACAAAATGGCAAAGCCTGAGCTGGTGTTGGACCACAGCCCTGAGGCTGCACATCGTCCCCACCAGGCCAGGGTATCAGTACATGCAAGGGAATGGGAATCAATCCACTCCTCAGTGGGAACTTCATAGAAACTGCTGGCTCCTTGTCCAGCCTGTACACTGCTATGTTAAATTCAGGAGGGACCAATTTTTAAAGTGTTCAAAAAACAACATGATTTCTGGGGTGTGGGCCCATGTTCATATAACCAACATGATTTCTGGGGTGTGAGCCCATATTCAAATAACAAACAAACAATATTCCTTGACTTCCTTCATTTATCTACATTATGCTGCGTTATGCTGACATAACGCAGCATAACATGTAGAGAAATGAAGGAAGTCAAAGAAACAGTTTGTTATATGAATACTGTAAACATATACAAAAAAATTCCTGTGGATGTAACATTCATGCATTTATGAAGATCTTTAGCTAAGGAGAAATATACAGAGAGCAATTAAACTCATAAAAGGGAGAGAACCTTCCAATTAGTGCTCCATAGGCAGCCCTACTGACCATAACGGTGCCAACCGTTAGCCATAATTGAAATACTCACAAAATCTCCACTTCAGCTCTCTTTGAATTACTGGCTGTAACACTGCTGTGAAATGCTGCTCTTCTAATACAGTGACAGAAACTGATACAAGAAAAGTACAGAAAGGAAGAATGTGGAAAAGGTGATGATGCAGATGTACCAAGTCAATAAGAATACATTTGAGGGGAAAAGCCCTGAAACTTTACACCTCCCTTGATATTAAAAAAATAGTAGATTTATAACTTTCTCTGCTGAGAAATAGTCATTTGAAAGAAATACAAATATGCAAGAGGTAATTTCTTTTTGTTTGCTATTTGGAAAAGGGAAACATATTGCCATAGGAGAACAGTCTGGTGAATAAGTTGAGGCTAAGCCACTGGGTTAAACCCTGTACTCTTGGGAAATTGCTCGTCTCTTGCAACCCATAGCTGTGCTGTTACTGTAATGGATAAAATTACATTTACATACTTACCAGGAATATTGTGAAATCCATTAAGACAGAAAACTTTGTGAGCCCTAAGACAGTTTTATCAATTCCACGTGCCCCATTAAAACAATTAAAATCTCCCCTAATAATTTAAAACAAATGCAAACTTTAAAAAAATTATTTCATTTGTGTGTTCAATGCCCATTTTATTTTTCCCCACAGTGGTTTCCTGCCTACTGCAATAGCACAAACTCCTGATTCTGCAAATCAGTGCAGACAGGTACTTTTGCACCTGCGACTTGTCCCACTGGGAAGCAGTGGAGCAGCCTGGGCAAGCAATTAGGATGTGTATGAACGCCTGTGGAATCAGACCCTGGATTTTCTTGTAGGGTATTCCCTCACAGGGGCCACTAATGCTGATTTCAAAGGACTGGAGAATGAGGTCTTGGCTTCATCTGCCATGGCAACAATATACTGCAGATAGGAAATTGCAGCTCGTGGGATTCGGATGCAGCGAGTATTTCCCCAAACCAGTAATTCCACCTAGAAAGTTGCTCTGCCAAGGCAGTTCTTGGTCTGCTGTCATTTCCTAGCACAAACTGTGCTGCTTTTATGACTCTTCACTCGCCAAAAATGAAAAGCAAAAATTTCCATAGCAGTGCTGTTGGCCAAAGAAAGCTTTGGGGACAAGAGAAGTTTTTTAGCATCAAGCCACTGTCTTTCCATGGGTTTATAGACTCTCTACTCATACCTTCCTTGCTCAGAAATTTATGTGTGCCTACAAGTATTCTTGCTGGGAGACTGGACTCCAAGGAAAGGCTCTTCAGAATTGATTGCTTCCCAGTAGTTGTCAAGAAGGCAAAAATGGATTTGGCTGGTGGTGTTCTTTTTTTTAAAGCTCTGGAGAGACTGGAGATGCCAGAGGAAGCAGCACAGGTGGTGCTTCCACTGCTGGAGACAGGTGTGCTTTCTTGCCTCAGTGAATATCTGTGGCTCTCACAGGCATGAATGTATCCCACAGAACAGGATTCCCTTTTACAAAGGGTCTGGCCCTCAAAAATGCCTATTGGGCTACTAAAGGCAGTAGCCTAATGTGGTTATACCATGTGATGGTGAAAAAAAGAAATCAAAGCTTACCCTGAAGGTAAGCCCTGAAACCAAACCTCTCAAAGCCAAGTGTAGGCAGGGCTGTTACACCCTGAGAGAGATTATTTCTAAGCACAAGACAAAGCACAGAATATAAAACCATTAAAAGGCTCCCAAAGGTGGGTCCAAAAGAAAACCATTGTAATTCTTACCCTGCCTTTGTGACATCCTTTTCAGTGAAGAAAACCAATTTTAAATAACCACATATCACTTCTTCCTGTCCCATGCTCCTGGTTTTGGGAAAAAGGGACAGGCAGAGTGTCCCTCCTACCAATATTACTCTCTCACCTCAGCCTGGGCCATTTTAGGAGTTACAGCTATAGATCCACACTGGTGTTTTCCAATCTCATCCTCTTTGCCCAGGGCCAAACTGGTGCAGGAAGAAGTGAAACACAGACACCCTGTGCACATACACAGGTGTGTGAGCACACTTGGGGTAGAATTTGGTTTTGGGGTAAGAGGGAGGGAAGATGTCTTTATAAGTACCCCATGGTATCCCAAAATTTTGGAACATCTATATGGGACACTAGAAAAATCTCCTGAGAAAACAAGCACCGCTTTCATTTCCAGTCTTCACACAGACCATCCAGTCCTTCATTGTATGCTACTATTTCAAATAATAAAAAAAAAATTTCTGATCTTCATTTGAAACTATATTTCCCCTTGCTCCACTCTCAAACAAAAGATGAATGAAACACTGAAAACTTGGAATTTTTCCCCACTGCATGTTTATGCAACAGTGTTTTTGGAAAATCACTGAAGATTCACAGATTCCTGACTAATAAATATTTACAAATAAATTCCAATGAACTGGCTGTATTTGGGCAAGGATTCATATCACAAAGTACATCCTCATGTATGTGGATATGGGGAAACTTTGTGTCAATAGGACCATTCTCAGAATCATGCTCCATAGGCATTCACAAACCAGAATTTCCAGGCAAATACGTTAAAATGCTGGCCAGTAATAGCATTCTTGAATAGATAAGAGAATGAGCAGAGCTGAAAGCTTCAGCCTGCAGCTCACCCAGTGGGCATATGCTTAAAATTGAGGCTGTCCTATCTACAGGAAGATCTGAGTATGTTACTTTTAAGGGCACAGCATTATTTAGTTGATCCAGGCAAAGAGGGAGGCTGAGCAAGCTCAATACACCTATGAGAAGCAAGGATTTGTTCAGCTGAGTTGGGTTGGAGGCTGTTTTCCTTTCACTCAGACACATATCTCCCTCTGCATATAATAAGTCTGTAAGTTCTCCTCCAGCTACCCAGGAGCAAATGATTGTAGGTGGCTTGATAAGGTAGTGGGAGATAAAAAGCATCCCTACCTTCCAGGCTGAGCTCCTGAAAGACCTAAGGATAGTTGGAGGAAAACATTGAGCAAAAGTAAACAAACCACAAGCTTTTCTGACCCTAGACCCTCAAGATCAAAGAAATTACACCTGAGTAAAAGGCAGAAATCAGGCTCCTTATTATCGTGTACGTGAGACAATTACAAGAAATAATTTTCCATGCTCTTACATGAAATCCATGCTTGGTCTGACCTATAATTTGAAATAAGCTTCATTTTAATGACTTAAATTTCACTGCTAATAAGAGCAGTCCAATCAAACCACAGGCAAAGTGTGTGAAATAATTTACAGATTTTGTCTGAAAAGGTCAAGGTCTTAAACAAAGAAATGTGCCTTTTTCTACCAGAGTGCTTGCCCCTCACTGTGTAAAACTAATAGACTGCTATGAAAAATAATACCTGCCTTTTGTGCCTGAACTATCTTGTTTACTGGACACACACGCACACACAGAGACAAACACACTCATTCCCAATCAGCTGCTGCCAAAATGAACAACACATGGCTGAGAGAGCTCCCCACTGCCAGATGGTGAAAATGAATGGAGTTCTCTCCACTGAAGTTAATGAAGCTATGACAATTTAAATTAACTGCGAGCCTACCCCAATTATCTGTTAACTTGCCTGCACAAGGACTCGGGAAAGTTAAGCAGAACTAACTAAACTAAACTGCCAGCAGGAGAGGAGACTGAGGCATGTTGAACTCTGCACGGGTTTCTTTGGCTCCTCAGCTGGATGTCTCACAGGTTTGCTGAATTTTCGTTGGCAGATAACTCTGCTTGCCTCTGCAGGACCCCCTCCTGCACACACACTGCTGGCAGTTAGAGCAGCTCTCCCTTTGGGATGTATATTCTTATAATCTCTCCTCTGGGCAGCTCTTTTCCTGTTTTTGTGGCATTCCTCATCCACTGTCTCCTGTCACCCTTGTTAAACTCTCACACAAGCAGTGTTTCCAGTGCCATGTCAGCCTGATGAGACCCCTCAGCATCTGCAAAGAAAACGCCTGGAGGTGCACAGCAGACTGGCTCCTGCTGGCTTATCAGGTGACACATTTTATGTGTGACACTCTTCCAGAGGAATGTGATTTGCAGCTTTTAAAGGCACTGTCCCACTGGGGATCTCTTCTCCAGAAATCATTTCAGAAATTTATCTGGGATTATCAAGTATTTGAGAAGCTTTTTTTAATTTTATTTTTTTATTTAAGTGGCGTGGCCTGGGATATTGAGGGAGATAATAAGCTTTACTCTTCAAGATTGCAATGCTGCTATGAATCTGCTAAGTGTCTGATCTAGAAAATTAATAACTGAGATTCCCAAGATGCTAAACCTGATTGAGGAGCTGAAAGCACAACTGCATGGACAAATACAAGGATAACAGATGAACTGGCCTGGCTTGGTAGCTCTTACAGGGCAGCAGCTGGGTCAGGGCATCAGTGGCACCCACACACATAGCCCTGTCTGCATCCCTCTCTTCATAAATACCCTCAGCTCCCTATGTGAGGGATGGGAAGGCAGCTCATTGAAGCTGAGACTGTGCCACATAAGCACTTTAATGCCACTCAAACTTGTGAAAGCATTTCCCTAGAGCTCTGACTATTCTCTGCTCTCCCAGCTAGCAGCAGTCATCTTCAAGTGACATTCAATAGGATTCCCTGTGCCAAAGTGTGCCTGCATGGGATGAGAGATGGAGTTAATACATTGCAGTATTAGACACGAGAAGGCAACAAAGTCTGAAATACAGTGTTTTACTTCTGCAGAGTGAAAACTGATGAGTTGTGAGAAACCGTCGTAAGGGGAGTAAATGAAGCCAGGAAATCATCCATACTGTGGAAGTGTTCAGCCTAACACACCATTCAGAGCAAAGGAAATTAACTGCTGCATGACACCAGCGGATTCATGACTCCTCAAATCTGCTCAGTGATTCATGTTCTCGTTGGAGAAGCAAAAGACAGACCTCCATCCTACTTTGCAGTGTCCCTAGGCTAACCAGCTTCCCCATTTTTACCACATTTTAGTTTAAAACTCCTAATTTCAGATATTAGTAGGGCTTTTTTTTTCCCTGCTGTGCCTCAACACTAACTTCGGTATTTACCAGATCCCATCTCATGAATAACATTACTGTCAAACTCTCCTGGGTTTTTAACTATATTAATGACTTGAATGGGGAGGCACACAAGATGAAGACACCATATTTGAGACAAGAAAATGTAACCCTCACAAATAACTACTTTAATCTTCCAAACACTTTAGAAAAACATTTATTATTATCTCATTCACTAGGCACATTTTGATTCTTTGTAGGAACTGAACCAGAACATATCTAAAATGTCTAACAGAGAGGCTTTATTTCAGCTCATCAGCCCAGGAGCCCATTTTGCCTGGTTTCATATGTGTGGGGATGTGACACAGCCTGGTTTTTGTGTGTGTGTGTGTGCATGTGTGTGACAGAGACTGCTGGAAAAACCAGAAATTTATACACTGAGAGAATCTCTCTGTAGCTGACCCCAGTGAAGGGCAGAAGCTTGGTACCCTCCCAATGCTGCATGCAAACAAAATCAAGTCTTGGATTTCTCTGTTTCCTTGCAAAAAGCTCAGTGATTTAGCAAATCATTAAATTTTAAGGGAATGTACTTTCATTTCAAAGATATATTGTATACATACATACATGTATATATATATACATATTTATAGACAGATGTGTATATATATATATATTTATATATATATATCACATCTTCAGACTTGGCCATACCTCTCTAATACATGCATCAAGCTGCAGACCCTATAAGTAAGATTAGAGCCACGTGCAAGTATTTATTTATAGCATCAGGAGTAAGCCAGCAGAGCACTGCACTGCAAAGCAGCTTCCATTGTGTGCCGTATAACTCCTTGTGTTCAAAAGCTCCTGGAGGTTTAGAAATTGAATGTTTCTTTAAATATATATATATATCTTTGGTCCTGCTGAGTTTATTATCCTTTTGTGTAAATTTCCTCTGTTTCTTTCTCTTCCTCTCTTATGACCTCCCCATTTCTTTTTATCCTGCCAATTCAAATATTAAGTAAGAATCCAGCCTAAGGATTGGACCACTGCACTGATATACAGACAGCAATCTTACAGCAACTCTGTTGTTTTCTGTTCCAAAGTAGGAACTGATCATAAATTCAGGAACAGAAGAATGTAACCCTAACAGATGCAGAGCTGGTTTGAAATAAAAACTAAAATAATTAAAAAGGCTTTAGTCAGCATGTAATACGTTCTCAATATGCTCTGCTGTGAAAACATTCTCATCTCATTCCTGAAAAAATGTGGGTTTATTGATTGACTGTATGATTAACCACCACAACACAGAGAGTTCAAAGCTTCGTGGGTCTTAATTTCCTTAGTTTACTTTATCCTCTCACACCTTGCCTTTCTTAGGTTAAGGTCAGTCCATCAGTATAAACACCCAAGCAAGAAGTGTAGCTGTTTGCAGGTTTCAGTGTAATTTCAACTCTAAGTGTGAAAGAATAAAGAAACATCCTAATTGCAGCTGTCAGTAACAGTGTTGCAGCTACAATTCACATAATTTGCAGCTTCTGTCGCTGGGAAGCAAATCTGACTCACTCAGTACACAGCACAGGACTTGCTATTTCTAGGCAGTTGATGTTTTAGTGCTCAGACATCTACTCAGCCTTGACTTGATAGTCTAAAGTAAATATCCTTGAGCAATTGTAAAAAAACACCTATGCAGCGAGCAAGTAAAAAACCCTGCTGTTTATAGTTTGCAGATGCTTGGGAGAAAACACTCTATATAACATAGCTCTAAACTGCTCTGACAATGGCTAAACTGCCTCCCAGAATCATGCAATCATTGTGGCTGCACAAGAACTCCCAGATAATTGAGTCCAACCGTGAAGCCAGCACCACCTTGTTCACCACTCAGCCGTGTCCCCAAGCGCCACATCCACAACACTTACAGGGATGGTGATTCCACCACTTCCCTGGCAGCCCATTCCATTGCCTGATGACCCTTTCAGGGAAGAAATTTTTCCTAATATTGAACCTAATAAGCCCTTGGCATAGCTTGAGACCATTTCCTGTTTTCCTGTTACTTGGTGCTATCCAAATGTTTCTACTTAGTTTGTTAAATCTTAAGAAGGATCCCTTATGAGAATGTTATTTTTGTTTGCATTACAAAGCAAGACCTCTTATGAATAAATGAAATCCTACTGAATACTGATGACGGATTAAAAAATTTGACACTGGATTTTTAAGGTTGCAATGTATCTTCAAGGAGGAAAGGAAACTGCCTGCAGTTGCTACTGAGTCACTCCCTCCTCTCTTACCCTAAGACAAATCATTGTTAATATGTGTCACAGGTGAGCCTACATTTCCCATCTGAACTGCTGGACTCTGGTTTCTGATAGATTGACTCCAAAGCTGTAAGTCAGAGCCATCTCTCAGGCATTTGGTATGTATAAAAAAATACCAAAAATTCTTCTATCCAGGCAAAGGTTATAAAGCAAAGCAGCTAATAACCACAGCCTCCTCTGTAAATACTCAGAACATGGCAGCTGCAGAATGCAGGACTCTAAGATAACTTTGGAAAGCTATCAAGATCACATAAGGGAAGATGAAGAGCTGTAACTGTACTGAATGAACCCCTCTCCTTTATATTTATATAAATAAAAACAGGCTGCATCCAGACTCCCAGAATGAGCTCTTGAGTGAAAAAAGTACCTTGTATGATCTGCATGTAGCAAGAAGTCTCTGCTTGTGTCCTGTACAGAGTTCTTAGACACCATGGCCTTCTGTGCTAAAGTTGGTACACTGATCAAAAAACTCTTTTCACCCATTAAGACTTTTTGAGAAAACATAAAGCAAGATTTTCCTGCTACCAGGAGTGTACCTGCAGTGTCATCTGGAGCAGTAAAACCTATTTTAGTCACCTGAATCACCCCACTGGGCACTCAGTGGAGAGATGCAGAGGAAAGCACTTTTCTAGAGTTCCCCTTTGATCCTGAAGGAAAAATCTAAGATTTATTTGTCACTTGATAGCTCTTCAGCTAATGTATGTGCCTTTGGTAATGCTAAGGTTTGGTATATTCAAAGCTACTCTAGGCAGCTTTCAAATTTTTAAGGCATGCTGAAATCAGTCCCAGGGCTATACTGATGGAATGGGACCTGAATTACTTCCTGAGAAACCAAAAGCTGGTTTATTTTGAGAAAGTGAGAAGAGAGTCAAGTTGAGAGATTCTAAATCCAGTATTTGCACAGCACTGGCAGAAGAAAGGATTTGTTTGCTGTTTTCAGTCACACTAATGTTGTGTTCTGCCTGTTTCAGAGAATAGCGCTCGTGCTAAGAACACACAAATTAGCATCCTCAACAAACTCTCGAGAAGTTAACAAGGAGAAAACAAATCCCATTTTACTAACAGGTGCTTTTCAGCGATATTCTGCTTCTTTGCAGAAATAATTAAAAAATGCTTTTGCTTAATCCCTAGAAGGCAGACCTTAACTGTGTAATCTAGAGAAACAATCAAAGCAAAATTAAACAAAATTAGCTGTACACGCCTGGAGCACAGTGCACTCAAGATTTAGATGACCTAAATCACAGATGGATTAGTTTTTCCTCTAGTTGTGAGAATGATTTAAACTTTTACTGACCTTTTGTGGTTAATTCAGACATTTCTCTCAAGTTTTCACTGCAGTCTGCTTAGTCAGTGAGCATAACAACCCCTCCTTCTGAAGAAACAAAACTTCTGCCCTAAGAAAACTGTGGCATAATAACCATGGATATACTGTGGTGTGTAAAACTGGGACGGGGGTATGTATTTTTTTACCAGTGACACATCATTCTGCATCGAATCCTCCCTTCAAACTTGCCACTCCACTTAGTAACCAAAGGCTTTATCCAGGACTACTCCTTTTGGTTTTGCTTTAGGTTGTAACAATGCCAGATGTCTGTGGGGGTGTTGGCAAAGGGTGATATTTGCCTTCAAACTATTAAAATGAAAACAATCACTTGCAGTTAGATATTTGCCATTGCGCAAGCTCGTTTGTTTGCCTGTGCTACTGACACAGAAAACAGCTGCCACACATTATTTTTTTATTGCTCACGTTACTTTTGTGAAAAATAATGAGAAGATTTAAGGCAGACAAAACCCCTCCTCTACCTTCACATTGTTCACTCTCTCCAACCACAGCCATGCTGCTCCTGTGGTGGAGGAGGATCCCTCCCTGAATGTTTATCAGAGTCCTTTCTGCAATGCCTTTGAGATTTCAAAGGGAAAACATTAAGTTGCTTCTTGGCAAACAAGCACAAACCTTTGGAAAGCTCCTGCAGTACAAACAAACACTCATCATCGACTTGTTTGGGGCAGACAAGTTGCTCTGCACGTTCCGACAACGCTAAAAGCAAAGCTGTAAAGAAAGCTTAGACTTTATGCTTCAAATTACTGTCACAGCACCAAGGATGCTTGTTTCAAATTTAGCCTGCACTTTGTATTGTAACGTGCAAAATCCTTTCTTAACAGAGATCTTATACAATGAGCACGATCAGAGAAATGGAGAGAGGAGTTTCAGGGTGTAATCGAGTGACCACCAGAGGAAGGGCTGTGCTCTGCAAACAGCCAGCTTGGAGTCTCCCAAGTGACTCCCTGCCAACCTGACCTTTGGCTGGCCAAGCAGCAGCTCCTTTGGAGAGCCAGCCACGAAGCTGCTGCTCCCAGCCACAAAGGTGCTGCTCCCAGCCACAAAGCTGCTGCTCCCAGCCACAAAGGTGCTGCTCCCAACCATTCCCTTTCCCTACTTACAGCTCGGTGGTGTTGGCGGGGATGTCCCGGGGAACCTGGACCACCTGGCTCTCCTGGCAGATGAAGACCCTGCCCAGGCAGTGGCAGGAGGGGTGCTGGCATCCCAGGCAGCCCGCCAGGAGCAGCAGCAGCAGCAGGCAGGAGAGGGCTGGAGACATCTCTGCCTTCACATCTGGGCCCGTCCCTTTATCGGGAAGGGAGGGACGCAGAGACCTCCCAGGCCAGCTCCCAGGATGGAAGATCCGCCCCAAAAGCTGGGACAAACCATGTGGCTCTAAGGGGATGACTTCTCAGCAAGTTTCACTTCGTGACCCCACATTCCTTATGGCGTTGGGGTGGGGATAGAGATGGGAAATGCTGATTTTTCATGACACGAGTATTTTGTATGTCAAGTGGTGTTGAAATCAGGGGGCCCAGCTGTACTAACCAGGGCTCTTTTAACATGCTGGGGAAATGTTCTTCCTTCTCAGCTACACTGTTTTTCCTGTCTTGCTTGGTGAGACCAAGGGACAACAAAGCATTTTCACTTTCTACAGCCCAGACCCTTTTTGTCCCTGAAGGAGAAGCACTCTATTTATTGCACTATTTATGCTCCCATTCATACATCCAAGGACTCCGGCTTTTGTATTTCTCTTAGGCAAAAGTAAGCTGGTAGTATTTTATATAGTCTACTTCATGGGGTAAGAGCTCTACAGACCAGAAGCCAGAGCTACATAATGCCTTTTTTCTCACAGCTGTGATTATTTTTCATGCAGTTGCTGATTCATCTCCTTTTTTCCTTTGGCACCTTTGTTGGAACCCAAACAGAAGAAAACTCCACAATCCAAATTGTCCCTGTGGACTGGTAAACTAATTTCATCATCTAGAACAGAAATCCGAGCAATATTGCCAGATGACTATTTGTGACACAACAGGAAGAAAACAGCCTCAAGAATGTAATCTGATGGCTTGGATGTTGAATCTTGTCTTTGAGTCCCTATTTATTTATTTTTTTTTAATTTTTTGACTGAGCTAAATTATCTGACTACAAGTATTAATCCTGGAGGAAGGGGCCCTGTGAACTCTTTGCTGTCAGTGAGTCAAGCTGCACCAGGCCATTGCCTGGAACCAGAATTTCTCTACAAGACACCTGAAATGAGCATTTTGACATAAAGGTTTTTTGGTGGTGCTTTTTAAAAAAAAATTATTTGTTTTTTTGAGTGTTCTGTTTGTTTGTTTTTCTTTTAAACTGTAAATAGTTGCTTAAGACATGCTGAGTTTATAAATCATGTGCATTTTAAATAAGTGAGGGAGCCATGGGTGATTTTGTTGAACCTGACTCACATTTAATCCTTCCCATTGCTTGGAAGGATTTCTTAATCTTATTAAAAGCTGCTGTTAGCTTGTTTGCCATAGTTTTTTAAATGGTTGGGGTTTTTTCTTGTCTTTCATAATCAAAAAGCATTAACAAATGCAATGAGACAAAAGACAGCATGTTTTCCCTGAATTGTGTGACAAAAAGTTTCCATCATTCTCACTTTTAAAACAAGCCTCACAGTATAGATGTTTCTTAAGGGAACTAATTAAGATTTTTTTAATAATTACAATAATTCTCAAACTTAGCTTAAGACTTACCCCAGTTGTACCAAACATTTGTTATTTTTCCCCCATTCATTTAAGCCTCCTCAAGATGAGAATTTAGATTCACATAGAAAAAAAAAGTAACGAAAAATCTTGACAATCTTTTTCTAACAATGGTAGGTTTATAATGAGTTGTAAGAGTATTCTTTTAGTTGTATGTGTAAAACAGAGACCATTTTTCTAAGTTTCATGAGAAAGACTGTGACTGCCAGGAAAAAAGAATTTCTAAAACCTTTCTGACCGACTTTTCCCTTATCTCTCCATCTTCCCTTTCCTTTGAAAGATCTTAAACCTACAAGGTCTTCTGAAATAAGTAAAACCTTCGGTCACCATCCTCAATGGGATGAAAACTACAGAATTGCACCCTATGATCAAACAAATTCCTATTTAGTTAAATTTTTGCTGTGGCCCCCTGAAATTTGGAATAACGACACACTTCAGGATTTAAACAAATGCCAGGAAGACAAATCATTTGAGGGTTTTGGGGTTTTGTCTTTTCAATGCAAAAACCTTAACTCCTGCAGTCATAGACTAAAAGCAGGCTGAGAAAATCTCCAAAATACGAAATGTGAAGTTTCAGGCACATAAAGGGTACAGGAGTGTTTGTATTAAAAGGAATTTAAGCTGTATCTCTTCATACTGAAACACATCAATATAAATGGTCATGTTATACTGATGAAATGGATAGTAATATTTATGACATGGTTGAAAAAGTGGTAACATTCTCTGAATGTCAAAATAATTTTCACTGATAGGAAGACATCACAATTTGATTAACTTTGGGATTCATACATCAAACCATGAAAGTTGTTTCAAATGATAGCAATAATTCTTCTATATACAAAAGTCAGGAGATCAAAAAACATCACAATGATTACAAGGGATTTTTCCAAATAATCAGTGGGTACCAAAACTATAATAAGTGTGTTTGATTTTAACACAGCTAGTAAAATAGAGATATTTTGAAACATCAGGTCAGGCTCAGTAGAAAATCATGAACATAATGAACAAACATTGGAGGGAGGTTGTCTCTTTTTCATTTTTGTCTGGTAAGACCATTTTATCAGTACTGTACACACTGCTCCACTTTCACTTACATCAGTTAAGAATGAGATGACAATTATTAAATAATATAAACCCCTTATCCAGACTGCAAGCTTCTCTTGTAATACTGCAGAGATAAGATTTTGATGGAAATATGCAAGTATCATTACATTCAATAAAGTCAGGCTAGTATGCTAAACAGAACTGACATTTCATTCATGTTGGAACAAGCACTAAATCAGGACCACACTAAAACTCCCTGAGGATACATGAACACTCAGAAGGATCTCCGAGTTGTTTTAAAGATACCATCCAAGCTCCTGAAGAATAGATTCTGGTGTCTATTAATGTTTTGAACTGGGAAACTCTGTCCTGTTTCTGCACATGAATGTCAAATGTCACACGGCCACATCAGCACGGTCCCCTGCTCTGATGAATCAGCTCAAGTTCCTCTCACTCCCAGGTCAGGAGCACAGTTATCTCCTCTCGGGAAGAAAATTGTTATGAAAGTGGGGGAAAAAAACCCTTCCTGGTATCTTTCTGTGGAATTTGCACTCCCAAGTCGTTCCTGAGTGCCAGGTTGGAGCTGTGACCATGCCTGAGAACCCACAGGACCTGTTGCAGGGAGCCACCATCAGAGCATCAGTGCTAGGAGCAAGCATGCACTGCCATTGAGATTCATGCTGTTGAATGTGTAAATGCAGAGATGATGGTGCTTTCAGATATTTATGAGAGACTTATCTTCGCATCCATTTGCAGAAGAACTATGCTCCAGCTGGCAAATTGGTCTTGAGAGTGTAAACTGTTTTCCTGAGTAAGAAAACAGAAATTTCCCCAAATTGAAGCACTGTGGCAACAGAGATGCAATTAAGTGAATTATGACAGATATTCAATGATGATGTTACAGATTATGAAATTAGATGATGTCTGAGACAAGCAGTTAATTCAAGGTTATATAGCCAACAGGGGTTCTTGTTTTAAGATGGTCGTTAGGGACTCTGGTTGGTAGGACTGGCCTCTAAAATCAGCACTGGCCTCTAAAATCAGCTCTGGTTGAATTTTGCAAATGCTGAGCCAGAGGAACCAAGGGGATCTGCAGACTCCATCCTCTGACCAGGCAGCAGTGCCTGTCCTGGGCCATGCTGTCACCTGGATGGAGGAGGTTACAGTGGGAAATAAAATGAGCCAGCCCACCCCTCTCTCTCTTGCCCTCAATAAGCTTGCTTCAAAGACAGCTCTGAGCCCTTTCTCTGCAGTGTTCACGTGGCCAGGTCAGCACCGAAATCCAGCTGTTGGATGTGTGGGAGCAGCTCTGTTCCTTAAGGCAGGAAGGTCACCAGGTGCTGGAGTGCATCAACCGACAGGCAAGCGAGTTCACAGCAGCATCTGCTCGTGTTTCTCTCCTCTGAAGCACAGCATGGCAGCTAATTAAGTAAATACTGTTTCTACTGATGTTTCCCAGCCTCAGAACTCTGTTTAATTACTGAATGCCTCTTTATCAGTGGCTTTGCTTAACAATAAGCATTCTCTAAAAATGTGTAGGCAAATCAATCACCTGCATGAACAGATGATATAAAAAACACATCCAAAAGAAGTTTTTCCTTTCAGAGTGGATATTTCTTTCTCTTTTGAGGGTTTCCAGCACAGAGTTTTTCCCTGTGGCTTTACAAGCTGCAATAGCCTCTATTGTCCTGACTACCATGCTATGAGAAGAAAAAGGTGTTTTCTATCCAGAAAAGCTGGCAATGTGAGCTGGAGCAGATCCTAAAAGGAAATTAGAGGAAATTACTAAAAAGGTCTTTGACACATCACTGATTTGCCTTTTGTGAATGACCAACATGGGTCTTGAAACAGCAGATCATTGAGGCAAAGAGATCATTGACCTGATAAAAATATAATGTTTTAGGTGCTTTCCAGAAATAGCCGTTCCGTACAGAATATTTTTAGCTTCACCTTTTTCTGCGACTGGGGATTATTTTAAAATACATTTGAATGGACAGACTTTATCTGTGCCCTCGGTGCAGAGAACATAAAACGATCAAGTGGCCTAATAAAAGCAGTATTATTGCTCCCTCAGTTCCTTTAGCCATCTGCTCGCAGGGAACCTCAACTCCAAAGCGGAGCGGAGCAGCGACGGTAAATCAGCCGCCAGAGGGAGCGCACTGACTCGGGAATAGAACACACACACGTGGGAGGCAAAGGACCAGAAATTGCGCGGAATTATGCCCGTGACGGTTTCCTGTGGCTGGCTGACTCTTGACCTCACAACTTGGCTGTGATGAGTCGCTCCCTTGTTAGACTGCACCCCTGCAGAAGCTGCACATCACATGGAGCTGTGTCCAATGCAGCAGCAAGCAGCTGCGCTGTGGCTCTCACTTCCCTCCTGCTTGGAGACGAATTAGGATCTTGTGTAAACAGTCCTTCCTGTCTGTTCAGCTCAGGAAGACATTGCCCAGCATGGAAGGGTCTCTGAAACTTCTAATTTTTCTGCTGACACTTCTTAGTGGGCTTGTGCTATGGGCTGGGGGAGCAGGGGGGGTTTGACTTTATTTCCCTCTGCCCCAATACTTTTATGGATTTGATGGCTAACAAGCTCCCACTCAGCCCTCTATCTGTGCGATTTTTCTGAGGCAATCTGAGGATATAAGCACCTCATGTGTTTTCATAGCAGAGGAGACATATGCAAGAGGCAAGAGTGAAGTTAGAGACTAATCTTTGTCACTCCATCTAGTGCTGCTCCTCGGGTTCAGGTCTGTTCATCCCCAGCCGATAATAAAAGACGCAGCCCATCTGCTGGGTTTCTCTCACATGTCTGCAGAAGCACAGTTATAGAAGTACTTTTTCTTTGCACTGTCCATGAGTGGGTTTGACTAGACCAAAATAATGCACAAGAGACACCAAAGCCTGCCTAGAATCACACTTTGCACCGAATTTTCTCCTCTGACGCCTTCCCCAGCCAGCAAAAGGTACCTGAAGGTCAGGGATGTGAGGAAAGAGAAACCTTGCCTGACTGTGGAGTCAAGGAGCCTGCCCACGGGCATCAATAACCATCACTGCTCACGTCAGCACCAGGGGAAACCCATGGAATCCAACAGGGACAGACAAACACCAAGCCCCAATGCTGTGGAGGACAAACTCCCTGCAGCGGTGCAGGCTGGGCACTGCCTGTTCAGGGAGCAGATCTGCTGCTAAATTGAGAGATGGGGTTATTCCCCTTTACTCAGGAATTTTGGACAGCACTGCATCCATTCTGGGATGCCCAGACATCATCTAACTGAGCGAGGGCAGGGATGAACCAAGATGGGCAGGGCAGGAGCGCTTGCTCTGTGAGCTGAAGCTGTGAGAACAGGGTTTGTTCAGCCCAGGGAAGGAATGGCCTGTGGGCACCTAAAAGTAGCCCCCAGTGCCTATGAAGGCATGGCCTGTGGACACAGACAGTCCCCAGTGCCTACAGGATGGTGATCAACAAGTGGACCCAGGCTCATTGCAGAGGTGAAGGGTGGGAGAGCAAAAAGTAACAGACTAGGGCTGAAATAAGTGGCATTCAGAGAGGACACAAGGAGGTAATTTTTCACCTTGAGGGCGCTGAAGCAGGGGCACAAGCTGCTAGAGAGGTCATATCCTCTCCTTCCACAGAAGCTTAAAAGACCAGACTGAATAAGTCCCTGAGCAGCCCAGTTTGACCTCACATTGAGCAACACGTGGGACCTTCCCCAGGCCCCTCTTTCACCTGAATCCTTTTGTGATTCTACTTACGGCTCAGGGAGGAAAAAAATCTCCCTTGGATGTTTAAAATAGAGACTGACTCTTCGTGCTTTTCCTCAAACCTACACTGCCACTTGCTTTTGAGCATGGTTACAATATACTACTCAGCTATAAGTCTTTAATCCCTAAAGAAGGGAGAACTGTTTGTCAGCATGAACAAAATAGGCCGGCAATGCTTTCTGTCCAGCATTTCAAAGTTCACAAACCTGCCATTCAGGACAGTTTAGGGACAAACCTCAAGTTCTTACTTGTTAGAATTCAAGAGGCTATTAATTTTTTCAAGTACAATTTATTATGACATAAAATGAATTAAAGAAACTTTAATGATGCCTCCACCACATGCCATAATTATAATCTCATATTAAAGAAGGAGAGCTGCCTGGCAGAGCATACATGAGAAGTTTGAAAGATTGAAGTATAGAGATATTTGTAAAGAGAAAATTTGTTTAATTCCTCTCATACTTAAAATTGGCCCATAGACAGTGCTAACAGCCTGTTGTTGGGCCATTTGAAACCCAAATTTCCCTAAATTCACTCAGGTTGGGTGAACATTTCCAGCATTAAAATACATTAAAGAGATCTTAAATGGAAATATCTTTACAATATACCTATCTTCTATTTTTTTTTGACCTCATACAGCCTAAGAGAAACCATCTCTGCATGAGAAAAGGAAGAACTCAGCTGTGATTGATACATGAAAGACACTAAATATCCTTCCGGGAAATTAATTTCATTCTGACACTTAATATAAAAAAAAGAGAGAGGCAAGAGTGAAAAATTAACATTTGTTAAGGCTTCTAAAGAAGATGCAGATGACTAACTAATCCCTATAGCAGATTGAAGAAGAAGGAGAAAAGAAAAAAAAAGAGGCATTGTGCAATTAGAGTAGATTATTAATATTGATAGAAGGAGGTTAAAAAAGTGGCTCAATTACTTTGCAGGAATAGTGTTTTGTGTACTTTTACCTTCCTGACAGGTAGGCTAAATAAGCTGCCTGAGGTGACAATTAGGAGCCAAAGAGTCACTGAATCTTCTTTTAGCACTATACAGCGAGAATGAATATTGCACATTTGTTTTAAAGCATCCTTGAAGGTCATCCAAGGCTTTTCCTACTTTTGCTGGAGCTTTTACAGCAAAGAAAAAAATAATTATTTTGCTTCATTCAGTGGCTGATGTGGAATGACATTAAAACCTAAATATTACTCCAATCTCTGGCAGCCATTTTCCTCTCCCACTCTTCCCTGAGCTTCCTGCTGGGGCCCCTCAGCTGCTGCTGAACAGTCCTGTTTTCCACAAAAAGATCCACTGGAATTAATAGGATTACTTATGGAACAAGGTTCTGCCAAACATGGCTAAAAAAATCAGGATCTTCCCCTTAGCATATAAAGTAATGAAAAATGACACATGCACTTAAAAGCAAGCAAATGAGCATTGAAAGGAAAGATGGGCATGTCTAAGTCTTTACACAGCTGTAGCCCTGGAAAAAATGAAAAAGAGCAGCTCCAAGTTGCTTCAGAAAGCTCAAATTAGTAAGGCTGTAAGACAGCCCAGTGATATATTCATCCTTGGAATAGTTGTCCTTTGACACTTTTTCTGTCAGGAAGCAGGTTATGGCATGGAAGGTGACAAAGAGGAGCCTGTGATCCTTGATCTGCTGTGATTGCTCTCGATGCAGAGGGAGCAGGTCAGGCCCAGCTCTCTGCAAGAGGAGAAGAATAAGGTCCTGACATTGCTCTTAAGGCACAGAATAGAGTGGCAGGTAGGCTAATGAGATTCTGCAGATGATGAAAAAGAAGCTTGTCCGTATCTCTGAGGTGCTTTATAGCCCTCATTACCATGCTATCAAAGTGCTCCCAGCTCTAATGCCCATTTTTGTCCCCATTTCTGCAGCAAAGAAAGACCTCCAGCATCATTTTACAGATGATGTCAGGGGAACTAATGGCACATCTACTGCCTGGTGGTGGGGAGATCCCCTGGGGTGCAGCCAGAGACCCCAGAGAGGTGCAGACCTGTGCACAGCCCCAGAGAGAGGTGCCCAAGCTGGGAAGCTGGGCTTTGGGCTCCTGAGCTGCAAACACACACATGGGACTTCTGACCTCGCCCTGGCCCACCTGCAGTCCCTTCTGGCATCCGCACTCTGCTCCTCTGCACACCCAGCTGTGACCTGGCAATGCAGAAGCATCCCTGCTGCCTGCAGGGGTTCACTGGCATCCACGCTGGGAAGCTGAGGAAGGACAGAGAAGCACTGTGGTTCCTCCTCACATCCCAGTCAAGATCTCAAATTTCCCTTGTCTCTGAAACCCCATCCCACCTGGCATTTCCACAGGATTTACTTGCTCTTCAAAGGATTCAAGCAAACTTTACAAGCCACAGTTGAAGCCCTAACAGATGTACAGCTACCCAAATTGAAATCTGGCCAGTGTAGAAGACTCTGACCTGTGTAGGAAAAGCAAGTGCTAACAGATTTGTGTTAGCCTGCCCACCCTGACAGATTGCATGTCTTTCACTCAGAAGGGCTCCTGTGGCTGCTGCCACCCTTGTGACAATGCTGGGATGTCATTCACTGATGGGTTAGAGAAGAAAAGTTTTAGATATTGAAAAAACCTTTAAATCTCTTGAGTGCTGTAAGCTAAAAGCAGAAAAAAGGACATACTCCACCACATATTTCACTTTTCTTACCTCAATATATTTCACTTTTCTTACCTCAATATATTTATTTTTTCCTATCTCTACTACAGTTTTCACTCACGTGACATGGTTTGGCATGATGTAATTTATCAACAATTGACACATCCTGTTGTAAGAGATGAAAAAGCAAATACTTTTGGGACTAAGTTGACCACAGTTTAGGCATAACAACCTGAAACCAGACTGCAAGACTGTTTTACCTTTCATGGCCACCTTCCTTTGGTGTTTTTAAGATGGACCCCAAAGGTGAAACACAATCTGTTAAACCCTGTCAAATGAAGACCAGACCTTGACTAATTTTTGCTTGCCCGGATGAACCTCAAAGTGCTTGGAGACCCACAAGCTCCCAGAGGTGAGGTTTTTGTACTGTCTCTTAGAAGGTGATATGATTATATTTTACAAGTCTGTTCTGCATGTGCTCCAAGCTGAACAGAAATCTCATTAGGGCTCATTAGCTCATGCTCAGTGCTAACCAGTGTTTCTCCTGATGTCACTCCTGTGGCCTTTGCTAGCAGAGTAACATGTGGAGGCTGCCCTGTCAGCCTTGGGGACATCAGTGTTGTTTGCCCAAATACAAAGCAAGGGAATGTTGTTGTACCCCCTCCCAAACCACAGAAGCTGTGGGAAGGGAAAAGAAGGCACTTGGCCTCATATGCATGCCCTCTGTAGAATGCAGGAGGGCTGGAAGTTCCCTTACAGATTCCCAGCTGAATTGTCTGCTGAGCCTGTCCTTGGGAGCCAGTTGTGCTGTGCAGGAGCAAAGGAGCTGCTGTGCCCTCAGGATGTGGGGCAGTTTAACTGCCCAGCATCAGTGAAGATTAATTTCCAAATTCTATTGACATTCACCAAACGTACAGGGTTTTCGATGTTTGTCCTTTCTCCCACAGCCCCCAAAAACATTTCAGCATCATCATGGAAAAACCACGAAGCAGGGCTGATTCCAGTGGTGGATCCTTTGAGTAAATGTGGACGTGGTGTTTAAACCTGCTGAAAATGAGTGTGGCAATAAAAGAAATGAAAAAGTGCCAGCAGGACAGAGCTCACATTACAGAATATGCAGGGATGTAAGTGAGAAGGACTTACTGTGCAGCTATGCCAGAGCACCACTGCTGAAGGTTTGGACTGCAGCAGCCTGGATAAACAGCTTGCCTCTGTATCAGAGCAGCAGCAGAGAGACATCAAAAAGGTGATAAATCTCAGAGAATGGTGGTGGGGATGTGCTGCTGGGCCCAAATATAATCAGCTTTTATGGAGAGCTTTCCAACGCTTGCTCTTAAGGCCTAATTGCAAGACATTATCTGGCCAAACAGAGTATGAAGTAGCAGGTAATAATGATTGCCTGCAGGAACCTCAGGTAGTGCAGCACACAAGATGAGGAGCTATTCCTACCTCACTCATTACCCAGGAGCTGATTCAAGGAGTAGTTACAGTTGTGCCATTAAGCCACTGGCCACCCTCATACATCTCAATTCAAATTCATTTTAGGAGTGATTTTACCAAATGCTAGCAGTGACACTGAACTGTGGGAAGAGGATTGGATTTTGAATGAGGAATAAAATGACTTACAAAGACTCTCTTTGGAGAAAAAAAAAATAAAATATTTAGCCTCTGCATGTTGTTATGCAAGCTTGCCATCCTGGCATTAGCAGCATGCACACTCATGCATAAAGGAAAAAAAGAATGAGTAACAGTCAAGGTACACAAGTCAAGCCACTACAAAGGTCTATAAAGCTTTTGGGGAAACAGAAACCCAGACCAAATACGCCCTTCAGATAGGATATTTGTCCACATCTGAAGCTCCATCGGTGACAGAACAGCAGAAAGTCGTCCAGCTTCTGGGCAGAAAGCTTGCCAGCAGCAGCAGCAGCAGCAGGAGAAAGTTCCCAAGGCTGATCATGGCCAATATTCACACTTTCACATCCCACCACAAACCCTGGTTTACGTCACTGACAGACCACAGCTGTTGGAGGGAGCATTCTCTGATGTGTGTAGGAGAAGGTGACATTTCTGCCATGAATGAAGGTGACAGCACCAAAGTTAAGCATCTGTAAATAGCTCCTATTTCATCTCTTTCCTCCTTTGTCTTCAACTGATCTGTCAGTGTCATGTGGCACATTTCTGACAGCAGCAGGAGAGTAAATACTATTTGATCCTACTTAGTTTTCTGATCCTGTGATGAGATTAGAGCTCCAGATTCATTACAGAAAAATCAAACATTTCTCAGATATTAAACTCTGAATCCACCCCATTCTGCAAAAAAGCTTGAAACAATAGATCCCACAGTCCCAGCTGTACTAGATTTCTCAGCCCAACCCTGATGCTGAAGTCAGATGCCACCTACAAAGGGAACTGACTGTGGCACAGCACAGGGCAGGAGCAGGCTGGAAGCAGAGAAAGGTCCAGTATTCAACTTTTCTTCCATTAATTTTTAAGCGCATCTTCCCAGAAAGAGGATGGGGAGAGGACTGGAGAGGAGGATTAGCTCCAGAAACATCATGAGAGCAGGAGGAGAGGCACATGACCACGCTGAGCCACATCCAGGGAGTGGTGAGGATGCCCCTTGGGAAGCTGCTGGCAGTGGCTGCTCTGTGCTGAGAGGCATCAGAGAGCCAATGAGGGCAGATAGTTCAATTACACTGGTTAACTTCAGCTCCACATGACCAGTAACCTTCCCAAAAACCAATGCCAGTCACCCAGGGGGTGTGAGAGAGCTCAGATCAAGCAGCTGAGTTATTAATGGCAATTTGCAAGCAGACCAACCGCTTGAACAATCCTCCAAACTAAAGAATGGGTGCAAATCAATCCTTAAGATAAGGTTCCAGGGAGATCTGAGGAATCACAGGTCTGTAATCATGACAACGCTGGGCAAATCAACAGAAACTGTAATAAAGGATGCAACTACAGAGCGTGGAAATCTGCCAGAGGGAAATCCTGCCTTGCAGATCCTTACAGAAAAGGGAGATTGTGTTATTTGATATTTGTATTTCCAAAAGGTTTTTTCACAAAATTCTTCGCCAAAGTCAAATAGCTAAGGGAGAAAAGGAAGAGTTCTGACTGGGTTTAAAAAAAATAGCTAGGGTCAAAATGAAGAGGCTGAAAAAAGGAGATGATCTTAAGGACTTTGGTACAAGTCTGCAAAATAAGGGTTGGCGTGGGAGTAAAGGATTGGAATCAACTTTTTTCCTATCTCTTTCATTCCAAGAGCTATGGGTTATCACATGAAACCAGGAGAGCTGGTTTTGAACACAGCAGAGAGCAGATCTGTAAAATTCCTTGTTATTGTAGATGCAAGAGTGGACAATGATTCAAGTAAAAATTGTATGATTACCTGAAAACCAGATGATTTAGGATTCTAAATGAACAAGCCACGAGAGACTTAGGAAATCATCAGAAAGGTATGAAGTTGAGGGCTGAGAGAATATCAGGGGAAGGTATTACATAAGATTGCTTTCTTTAGGTGTCCATTCATGAGCAATTCTGGAGACAGAATAGCAAATCCTTGGTTTGAATTTTGTTACCTGCATTAAGACTCCACAACAGCCAGTCCTGGCTTAAAGAGAACTAGCTTTCTACAGCAGCTGAAGTAGAGCTAAAGACCTTCTACTATGATAATAGAAATACTTTATGTTGATCTCCAAAGTTTTCTCTTCAACATTCTTGCTGTTTTGCATAGAAGTTATAACAGGGCAATATTCTGGAAGTGACAATTCTGGAAATGGGAGACACTTTCTAGTAGTGAGCTCTTGAGTCATAGATCTCTACTGCCTCCAGATTCATGTGAGGACAGTGGTACTTTACTAACAGTTGAAATCATTGCTTGCCAAGTAGATGTCTAATTTTATGAATTAGAGATGTTTTATACATACCAAAATCACAACTCATGCTTAATCTTGGAGAATATTCCTGGGTTAGGGACTCCCACTGGCAAGGGAACAGCCTGCCCTGTTCTGAAGAGATGTAGCAAAGTATTCCTTTTTTGCTTCTCTGTTAAACTAATCTAATTCTGGGCACCTATAGCCACCAGACCTCTGGTCTTTTGTTGCATGGTGTAAATGAAGGAGAAAAGATGTTTCTCTAATCATTGAGTTCAAGTTTGCCTGCAGAAGAAGGAACAAAGAGCACCTGAACTAGGAGGTAGAACAACTGCAGCCCTGCCTTCAGCAGCATTGCTAGCAAATTATCACAACTACAGAAATCAGAGCAAAATTCAGCTGTGAAACACCTAATTATATGTGCTCCTTACCCTAGCTTCTCTCACAGAAACACAGGACATGGCATGATCTTTTGATGGTTTCTTTTTTCAAAGTGGTAGAGAAATTATTTTGCAAATTGTTTTTGCTTTGGAGGCTTTGTTCAGTGAAATATCGAGATAAAACACAAAGAAAGATGCTTTTTCTTTTTTTGGTCCTAAAAGCTAGATGTGGTCATGAAAAAGAAAGAGTTGTTTTTAGGAATTGCAGAGTTCTCTGAAAGAAAAAGCCTTAGCAAGGAAAATGCTCAGTGGCGAATGCCTTGATTTGGAATTTCTGATGTATTTTAATTTAATGTTCTTAATCCTTTGATAATGATTCCATGAATCTTTGTGGATTTCCAAAATAACGCATTGATAGCAGCCTGTGTAGAAAGAATTTGTGAACTACTACATTTCCCTCCAGACCTCAGCACTTGCCCGAGTCCTGCAATGTACCCAACAATTGTGACATTTGCTGTGCTTAAATAGGGACCAAGCAGCATGCTAAACTATGGATTTTTGGTGCAATAATATTTTAATATTTACCTTAGGTGTTGGATATGGTTTGGTTAACCTAATTTTTAGTTATTCCTTTGAGTCTATGAGACATTTTGTCAATAAATGATGATGGTCTTGTGCACACGTGGCACTCCTTGGGTCTAACAAACTGCCTTAGCAGAACACTGTCTGCCCACAGCCTCTGGGAAACTCTGTGAGAACAAGTTTGCAGATAAAATACTTCTCTTCCCAAGGATGCTTCAACTTCTAGAAGACTCCCTTGACTTGGATACATCAAGCTCCTAGTAACAAGGTTTTCGTGTTCCCTGAAACCAAGGTGCTCAATACTTTTCTATCAATCCTATTTATTTTGATGTTTCTCTATTAAAAAAAAGACCTGAAAAACAACAAACCGCCAAACCAACAACAAAAACCCATAAAACCCCAAACCAAAATTGAGTTTCTAATAAAATCTGTCTTTTACATTCTTTTTTTTTTTTTTTTTCTGATTTCTCACTACCACGGATGCTGAAATCCCTGGCCAGCTGCAATTCCCATCTCCCAGAGGCTGCAGGATCTATCTCAGGAGGTACCACACTGATGCATGAACACCCTCTGGATTTTTCATCTCTCCATCGTCTGCTTATGGAAAGCAGGGAGCTAAGCTGCACACAAAGGATCAGAGCTCCATGTTGTCAGCTCCATTTTCAGGGATTTTACTCCCTAGCTTTGCATACTCAACATTTTTATTCCTACGTGGTGCCCCTCCCGAGCTGCCTTAGAATTCTGTCAGCTTATGCACTTGGTCTGAGCATGAATTGAAACACAGTGTCACAGAATCACATAACAAGAGACTGTGATCAAAAAAAAATCACATTTGACAGAGAGGCAGCAAGAAAAGGAAGGGTGGTGACAAAGAGTTAATGCTCAGACTCCTCAAAACAATTGCATCATCGGGGTTAGCAGTTTCTAGTGATTTTGGTGATTCTATTTAGCACTGAAAATGCTGCTTGCTGCTTGGCATTTCAGTGCTTACATAATTTATAGCCTATTATTTGATAATGTATTGAAGCAGGTTGTTGTCTTTGGCACCATCAAAGGTGTCTGCTAATTCACTGCTTGACCTTCTCTGCGTGTGTGTAAAATGGAAAAGAAGTGGTGCAGGGCACACTGCGGCAGTTCCAAAAACAGCTCGGTGTTCAGACAGCTTGGTTTGGCTGAACCTCACCACCAAACTGCAGCTTTATTTGTCCCTGCTTGGAAAAAGCAGCAAAGAGGTGGAAAAGGAGTGTTTTAAATGATTGGCGCATTCTGTTCTGTCTGGCTTCTCCAGACAAGCATCGTTTTGTACCCAAGGCAGTGAAAGTGTCCTGACATTAGGGTGAAACTGGGCACATTGTGCTTCCACCTAAACCCATGTCCATGTAGCCAAAGGTGTCCTCTCCTGAGTGTCTTCTTCTCACCCCTGAGAAGAGGAGCAGATATGCTCATAGCCAGCATAAACAGGGAAAGAAGGATTCTGCTTGGACATGGGAACATTTATGGAGGTATTTCAGCTTTTGAATGCTGAACACAAACAGCTTGCATCCAGTTTCCCAAGAGGTTTAAAAAGTACTAAACACTCATGGAAATCAGAGCTTAAACTGGATAAAATGGATCTACAGAAGCCCTCAAAGTGCTGGGAAAGCCAGACAGGAATATCAGTCCTGGAGAACACTTTGCCTCATGCATTCCCTGTCATGGGGAGGACAGAATGTGTTGCTGGAACATCACAAATGGAAGAGAGCTCCAAGGCTGCCCTGTGACAGGGGCTCCCCAGCAGTGCCCTGCTGCCCAGCAGACCCTGCAGTCACCACCTGGGAGATAGTTTGCCTGTGCCACGAAGTCCCAGTTCCTCAAACAAGAAGCAATCATTTTTAGGCACCAGCAACCACCCACTGACTTCAGTTGTTTGGACTGCAAAGCCAGGGACTTGATGTGGAGACATTACAAAAAAAATAAATTAATACCTATCTTACTCTGCTGGTGCAGGCTCACAGAAGGGAGAGCATGGAAATGAACATGAACGAGCAGAGCTGTCACCTGCCCCTCACAGGCTTCACCCTAACAGCCCACACTGCACTGCTGCTCTCCAGCTGTCCTAAATCAAAAGCACATTCCAATGGTTCTTTTCCTATTTGATTTCCATTCTGTATCTAATTTTGGAGAAAAAAATAAGAACAACAATGTACTGGGAGAGGCAAGGAAAACTTAAATAACTTTTTAGTGCCAAAATCATTGAAAGAGTTGATTTGTCAGAGATGCCTGGTAGGGGCACAAGATGGAGGAGGCTTCATTGTGGCAGGGTTCTCTTGATGCTCTTTCCCCCAAGCATGACTTTTCTTTTCCCCTGTGAGCCACTCTCACGTTATGGAGAAAGAGTTGTGAGCCACAAATACATGTTAACGGCAATTGATCAAGGACAAAATGAATAATTTACTTTCTGAAGAAGAGATCATTTATATTGCTACAGACTTTTTAGGAAAGAACTTTTTCCCTGATGTTACAGCCATCCTGTTTCAGCTGCATTTCCACGTGGCAAGAGTGCTGCTTTGTTTCTAAGCTGGCACATCCCAGCAGAATTGCTCACCTTTTTTTTTGTTTCAGTGCTTCTGATCTTAAAGAACATGAATTATTCACAAAGAATTCCATACATCTTCAAAACATTTCTGTTAAATAAAACTGCATGCTTAATTCCCCCCCTTGATTATCCACAGTGAGGAATAATGATTTGAATTGTTGAAGATGATGAATCCCTGGCAGCTCTCTACATATGGCTACACCCACCCTCTTGTCTTTGTCAGACCTGCTGCCAGTTTGTGCTACTTTGGCACAAAAATTTATAATTTTATAGATTGCTATATTACATCCATTTCTGTGATAGCAGTATCAAAAGTTTTTTTAATAGTCAAAATAAAAAAGAAAAACAATGTAGTGTAAAAGGTTGAATAAGAGCTGAGAATTCTCCAGGAAAGCAAAGATGAAAACAGCTAAACACAAACAATTTCACTGAACACAATATGTATAAGAATAATCAGAAGGTCAACAACTCTGCTATTTTTCTTGATCCTCTTTTAAGCGTCTCATTTTAAGATACACAGAAACTCTACAACTACAATTAAAAAAATGTGCATGCAATGCAACTAAATTCACCATTTACTTAAGGAAACCCAACAAACCAAACAGATTTTAAAACCCTTTCCCTGTTAGAAAGGTGGAGTTTTTTCCAGAGGGAATTTTTTCCAGAACAGGAAAATGATACACACAGAACTTCAGATGTCTGCCTGTCTGGCACAGGCTGTTGGATGCACTGTGAGCTGCCTTTTCTAGAAAGAGTAAGCATGCTGCTTGCAAAAGTACTAAACACTCATGGAAATCAGAGCTTAAACGACTGCCTGTGCCCCAGAGATATCCTCCCTGCTCAGACCTGAAGTGCAAAAAAGGAGAAAGGCTGAGGGAAGAGCTGTGACATCCACCTATTTATTATGGGAGGAGTGTGTGCTGCATTTGCAGCACCCCTGAAATCAGCTGCTAAGTAAAGAGCCACTTCGGTTGGCCAGCATGAATCCCTCTTGTTTTATGAGCCAAGGTTTGGTGTGTGAAATGAGGGGAAGGCAGGCCAGGGAGATGCTCAGGAAGGCAGGGAAGGTGATTAGCACAGAGTGACTGAGATCATTGGCCAGGCTGAATTTCTAACAAAGAGAATCTGGCACAAACAGAAGTGCAGGGAAAGCAAGGTCTGTATACAGATCTAGTGATAGATGCTAAAAGATAAAGAACTGAAAGCCAGAAGGGAGATGTGTATTAGCCATCACCTAGGGAATAAAAATGAAAATTAAGATAAAAAACATTGCTAAGAACAATAACAGAAATACCAGACATCTGATGGAAATGCTGCATAAACATTATGATCCCCCCTAAAAATAAGCCAGAAGAGACCTATCATGTACTCACACAAAAATAAGTAGCAAGAATTTTAAACTTTCTTATTTACCTGCAATTTTCAAGGTGACTCCCTACCAACCTAGGATCCCAGCCACAGGAGAGTTTGTTGAGTGCTTTCTCTCCAGAGAGGCACATCCAAATATTACCAACCCATTTGGACCACTCAAGTGATCAGAAAAAAAACCAGGAAAATTGCAGTTTGGGGGGCAAAAAAACCCCCAAAACCACACAATAAAGAAACCCAAAAATCTTCATGCAAACACAAAGAAAGAGGTTTAGGTTAAAGAAAGCTGTGAGGCATGAGAAAGGGAGAGGTGCAAGGAGAATGTGAAATAGAGCCATCTGTAATCCCCAGTGCTGCAGCTATTTCAGGAAGAAAGGAGCGCGCAGAGCATGCACAGCCCAAGGATGCAGAGGGCTTTAGTTCAGAGGAGGATGTCTGCAGTGCAATTCCAGGAAAAGCAAGGAGCGTGTGCACAGCCAAAGCCAGGCACCTGTCACTCAGCTGCCAGATTTGCAGCTGCACTATTAAATGAATGTTTTGATTCCAGCTGGGCTGTGGTGCCAGATGTAATACTGTTAAAACAACACTGATAAGCAGCAATCTTAGGCTGGGCAAGTGTGACCAACTGCAGGGGATGGAAAATAAGTCTTCTGAGGCCAGCTGGCAGCAGCAGGCTGTGGTTAAAGGCTGCACAAAATGAAATCTGATCTTGTTTAGGGTTTACACTTGTCTACAGAAGTATTGTATGGAGCAAGCAGTTCTCTGCAGAGGTGTCAATGACTGGGCACACTGGGCAGAGCTCAGGTCTGCTCCAAACAGCTGCTCAAAAAAAAGGCAAAAGGAAAACCACAAAGGGACTGCTCTGTTATGAGGCAGGTATGGACTTTGGGCAGCAGGGGAGGCTTCAGAATCCTAGTGCTCCTTAGCTAAAAATTTGACTGAACGTCACCAGTTGCAAGAAAACATGGAAGAGCTTAAACTTGGACAGAGGAATTGCTACAAAGGATGTGAGTGGTCCAGAGGACCAACAAGACCCTGCCAGAGGACAAGGCAGTTTTCCTATGCACTTGCTGTGCAGAAGTTCCTGCTGCCCTCACAGGATTAAGAGACACCAGGATGTGAAGGTGTGCCAAGAAAGGCTGTGTCCACAGTGCAGGAACTAGTAATGTTCACATCAGAAATTAAGAAAAGGTAGGCAAAACCTGGCCCCAGATTTACAAAGATTATCGTGGTGGAAGAAAAAGTTGCAGCACAGTCAGCAGGGTGGTACAACTGCTCGCTGCAGAAGTTCCCTGGAGGTGCCAGGAGAGGCATCAGAGCCATTCCCAGGCTGACTTACTACAGCTGTGGCACCTTTACAAACAGATTTCTTCACAAACAGCCTGTTTGGTTTTATGTGCCTAGGGACCATGGTAGCATTAGGGACCATAATAGTAACAGGACCAATATTTAGTGCAGGAGTGCTCACTGCTGGCACTGCACATCCATCTTGCACAAAGGCAGCATCATTTTGCAGTGTATCTTACACTGGTCCTAAATCCCTTTTATTATGGAAGAGGATGTAATCTTAGTAGTATTCCAGAGATTTAAAAAGTTTTTTTCTTGTATTTATTGACAATATATAATAAAGTTTCTTCCAGCACTAAATGGCTTTTTGACTGCCTCACTTAAACCTTATAACTGCAGGATTTTGTTCTTTTTCTTTCTATTTTAAATTTTTTTTAAAATTCAGATTTCTCTCTTTGTTGATTAAGAACCACAGGAACTGTACACCTGAGAAACAAACAAACCACAAGCCTTTCACAGAATGATTAACTAAGGGAACAATTAATCAAATTTCAAATGAATGTGAGACCTGGCATGGAGTCATAGAAGGAGGATGGTGAAAGTACTTCAATAGATAGATTAAAGAGACTACAGAACTTAAAAGCGGTGATAAAGACAGGATGTGTAACCATAATCTCATAAGACTGAGCATATATAATGCTACCAGTTTGCTACAGTGTCTTTGCAATTTCTGAAAATTACAGTCCTGAAATCATCTTTGCAATCCTGAAATAGGATTTGTAGGATTCAGCCCATTCTGGTGTCACTGTTGGAATAGTTCATAAACTCTCAGGGGCCTTTCAAGACAGCTGGATAAGTACCTTCAATCTGAATATTCATGAGCTTGCTTTGAGGGTATGTGTTTGAATCAAAAACCATTTTATTTTAGCTCTACATCACATTTTGTGTTTGCATGGTACAGATAGGTTTTACCAGTTTACCAGACCTCAGAGTCCTGCGTTAAACCACGACATCAGCACAATGAAGGAGGGCTGCCTTCCTTTTGTGTGCCAGGAGGGACATCAGAGGACCACGTGAAGCTGGCAGGCTTGCTGGAATCTGCTTCACTCCGCACTGACTCTGGACTCCCTCTCATGGTGTGACCTGCCATTCTCATCGCCTTGCAGTAACTTGTTCCTGGTGGGTGCAGCAGAAACATCTTTAAAATTCAGTTCCCAAGAGCTCCCCACCCTTGCTCAACCCAGCAACCCTTTGTAACTGAGCTTCAGGACAATGAGGAATTAAAATATTTATGGCACAACAAAATGAAACAAATACATATGTGAAAGAATTAAATTCCAGTGCCTGTAGAGGTGTTCTGCACGGAGACCTATGGACTTCTGGTTCATGAGAACTAAGGATGCCTCTGACAAAGCCATTTAAGGCCATGCTTTTCCTTGGAGCTCAGTGTGTCTTGTTAACCATCAAAGCAAAGGATGTAATGAATAATCCACATTATCCATCAAAAAAAAAAAAAAACGAAACCAAAGAAAGAACATCCAACTCCTTGACTTTCCTCAACCGCTATGCTTCTTTTCTGCCATGAATGTACTTAATTCCTTATCTGAAATTTCAATTATTACACAAAAACAGGTCAGGTGGAGTGAAGGGATTACAATTAATGTCTCTTTGTGCTAATGCAGTTCATAATCATTAAAGAAAAACAAGAAAAGAAACAAAAACCTAAAGGTTTTAATCCTCAAACACACTTGCTGGATGGCTGGGCCACATCTGTATTGCATTTGCCAGCCCTCAATCATGACATGTCAAAATCTGGACACAAATAATGTTCCTAATCAAGCCTAAGTGTCCTTGAGTGTGTCTGCAAATATTTTTCAGATAATCTGGAAGAAAATATATTATTAAAGGACCCATGCTTGACCTGTGAGCTGTTTGCTTTGACTGTTGGCTGCTTCCTGCAGTGGGAGTGGCAGGGCAGGATGGCCACCAGGAAAAGGAAAACATATCCTGTGTGAATTGAGACAGATAATGTGGCTCCCTGTATAAATAAACATTTGGCTTGAGAGCCCCGTAAATCTTTCTACTGGACAAGGCTGTGCAGGGAATGATGTGATGACACAAATACTGTGACTTGTGCTGACTATTTAAGCACCACTGGAAAATCAGATAGAAGGAAAAAATCCTAACAAATAACAAATATCTTTGTTTTCTGGACAGTGTAAAACCAGAGAATGTACTGATGGAGTTCTTTATATTGACAAAACCTTCTACCCATCACCACCTTTTTCAGACAAGGGGAACCAGATCCCTTCCTGGACCCAACAAAATGGTTGTCAGCCTGTTCATTTCATCAATTTGTTTAATGCCAGAAAAAAAGTTTTCTGTACCCAGAGGTTGTAAGGGGAGCCTCATGTGCAGCCACACTGGTAACAGCTGTTCACAGGTGCCACATTCCCAACCCAAGACAGGCTCCAGGCTCTGCTAAAAAGCTGTCACACCAGTGCCCCTCCTACCAAAATGACCAGCCAGAAGCAAGGATGGCTCAGCAGGACACGTGTCTGTGCCACAGCAATGCTAATTTAGTGATGAGTTTAAATTCTCAGCATCGACAAAAGTCAAGAGGCTGAAGAAATGAAAGTGACATTTCCAAGTCACGTTGCCCAAGCACCCCATGTACCCAGAATCAGCCAGGAGCATCTTACCCAGGTACAGCCGGACCTGCTGGAGGATGTTTTCCAGAGAGCTCACTCACCATTTTCTCTGAAGCTCTCCTCCTTCCCCCTCCTGCCTCTAAAGTAAATGATGTCTGGCTGCCAGGAGCAGCACAAATAACGAGAACATAATTTACTTCACGGGGACTATGGGTCACCAATTGGCTACAGCTGTGAGAAAGGTAAATGTGCTCTTAAACTCCATTACCAGAGATATTCCAATACAGATCTAATAGAAAAGCTATTCTGCAAGACATTCTGCAAGGTAGGTTGTATATAAACAGATAGTTGCTTAACCCTGTATTTCCAGATGATCATTAAATTGCTCTGAATCTTGCCAATATTTTGGGAAATGTTTGCAATTTACCAATTCAGAATTCAAATACAAATAGAGCCTCATTGTATACCATATTTCCAGTCCTGAATACATTCTTCTTGTGGGAGAAATGAATAAATTGAGACTGTTGGGGGAGCCTTACAAAGTAATAAAGTAACCACTTTAGTCAAAACAGCAAACTTAATGATGAAATGTAAGTTTCACTTCTTTTTCCCAGCAAGTCATGGGAAGAATGCTTTTAAAAGATGTTTACGTCTTTCTACCCCAGCCCATACCAGAATCAAAACCAAAAAAATCAGGTTTTGAACATCCTATGCTGACCTGAAAAAGTAGAAAAGAGATTGGGGGAGGCTTTTTTGTTGTTTTCGCCTTTATTTTTTATTTTTTTTAATATATTATTATAGGACTATAGTATGGCAATCTGGAGGCTTCAATGGGAAGGTATTAAAAAAAACTGGACAATTTAAAGAACCTCTCATTCTCTCCCCAGAAAATCATCTCTACCATGCAGTTACTTGCTGTAAGTTATTAGACAAGAGCGAAATAAAATTGCCTTCTTATCAGAATGCAATCATTGCTTAGGTCTCAGTGACAAGATGTGAATCAGCAGTGTGCTGTGTGCATTCCAGGCCAGGTGTTGAAGAGAGAGAAAAAACACTGGGAGAGTTGCAAAAATTGGATGTACTTGCTCTCCTCCTCCTCCCCCCTCTCTGCCCTTATCCTGGTGTTTGTCCCAGTCCATGGAGATGCTCATTCTCTGGGGATGCTTCAGTGCCCAGGGTTCCCGCTGGCCCAAGCCCTGAGGCTGCCAGCAGCAGACACTGCTGCTCTTTTGGTGACAGTGGCCCACGGAGAGACAGAAATGTGACCCAAAAGCTAATACCAGCTAAATTTCAGATGTTGTTCACTGCCTTTTTTTTTTTTTTTAATCCCCTCTCAATCTGCTGATGGTGGTTGCATTATTTTTCTTTCTCCTCCCATTTTAGGACAAACCTTTAAATTGTACTTGCCCTAATGAGCCAAATCTGCCCAGTCTCTTCTGTGCCACAAGCAGCAATACTGAATGCTGCACTGCAGGGACCACCAGGGTTTGTTAGAGCTTTCAAGCTGAATAACAGGATCTGTGTGTTCTCAGTGTTAAATTTTTCATTTCTTGCAGCCATGAGCAAGACCAGAAGGACTTTGGGAAGGAAACTTTGGGGTCAGCTTTCAATATTTGATGCTATTAACAAGCTAGGACACCTTCAGGAATTCTGCATCAGCTTTGAAAGGAAACAGACACAAATGTTAAACTTGCTATACAAATGTTTATAGAGATGGCAAAGATATGCTGCAGAGCCAGTTTCACCAAGAAATATTGATTGTGTTGAGGCTTATGTGCTTAACTATTTCATTGCATGGATTTTATAGGTGACATTTGAGAAAGGTTAATGCATTCATCTTATTTTGAGCTAAGGGGGACCACAGACCATCATATAATAGGCTGTCATCATATATATATATATATACTGAGTAAAAGTAGTTTTATAGAAAACTTTAAAACTATATCAAATGTTAATACCTAAGTAAAAATACGCATTTTTACATCAATATTTTTTTGTTAGAGTAAGTTAATCTCAAGGTGATGATAACAGGAATATTGAAGTGTGATCTCTCAAAAGTTTAAATTGAATGTAGGAGAGCAAATTTCATAACAACTGGCCTCTTTGCCTCATTGAAACAACACTTTGGGGTATATGTTCTCAGACAGAGCCAGTACACAGTGCTGAATGTTTTCCAAAGGTACAGTAAGTACCACCATTTTACAAGAATCTCATAATTTTGCTATTGATGGTACAAAACACTATGACTTCACTTAAAAAAAAAAAAAAACATCAAAAAACATTACACAACTCAGTCAGAGCTAGGACCCTATAAAGAATCGTCAGATGAATGTTATTTTCAAAGCTCATCCACTGTGCATCACACATTTTCTTGTTGCCCTTTGCAATTTTAACAAGGTACAGAACAGCACATCCTGAAAATTGCCCACTAGATCCTCTCATTCCCCACGGGCAGACTGTCTAATAAATTGTCTACACCAGCAGAAATACCACCTAGCCTAGTCAAACTTAGGAGCTGGCCAGGCTGACCCAGGTTAAAATGAAATTCCATCTTAACTTTCCTCCAGAGCTGAGGAAACTGGTGCTGCCAGCCTCTGGTGAGGACTCCGAAGCACCTGTGCTCATCTCCATGTTTCTGGGGTGAAATTTGAGCTTGAATTTGAGCTACCTTGCCAGAAGCCACTGGCATCATGTTTCAGGTAAAGCTGGCATGAAGGAAGACCTGAGCCTGCTGTCCTGCAGGTTTTGGTTCAAGCTTTAGTCAAGAGAAGAGGGGGTCTGTGGAAGGCCTGCTCCCTTCCTCTCCTTTCAACAGCAGGAGTGACATGGAGAGGGAGCACTGACAGATCCACCATGCCCAGGTGGTCCTCGGACAGCTGGGAAGGAATCTCAGTCTCCAGGCCATGCTCCCAGCCCTATTCTGACCATTCTGAAGCTGAGCTGATAAACTGAGATCAAATGTGAAAGTATGAACCAGCCAGAACAGGCCCCAAAAGCAGAAATTTCTAGATGAAGGCACAGCTGGTGATTAAAGGCATTGGCTCTGCTTTGCAAGGCAAGGCTTCAGTGTCAAGAAGTTCCTGGGAAAGGCTGTGAGGTTGAGCACACAGATGTGTGTAGAGTTTGGAGGGTGGGATATCATCAGCTAAATGAATCACTGTTATGGGAGAAAATGCAGTTCTCATCCATGGTAGCACACATAATCTCTTGCATGTAATAGAAGCTTTGACAATACTCGAGTTTTCCACAAAAGGTCCTCGCATCCCTCCTTTTACAAACTTTAACTGTTTGCACAGACCTCACAGGCAGATGATTCAACACAGGACAGCAATCTGTTTTACTGCCTTTTTTCTGAGCAACTGCTGAGGTTTTGCAGAGCCAAATTGATGATTGTTATCTCAAATGACCTCTTAATAACTCTTATACAGCACATAGCCCACAAAGTTCTGAAATTCACCATTTCAGAAGCGTTTGTGCACATATTACTTTTGGAATAAGGATCAACTTATATCTCCTGCAAAGTCACTGCAAGTCTCCATTATGGTTCACTTTTATCAAAAATGGAGCATTTCTTGACACGTTCTCATGTCTGCTACATAACTCATATTGACTACTTGCAATTTTATATTGTAATCTAAATATGACATAAAAAATAATTTACAGTCAAACATTTCATTTTTACCTTCCTGTAATGACATTCAGCTTTCCTAGTTCTAACTGCCCATATGTCCACTGAGACCAATCATTCTCTACTGACAGATCCATTTTTAGAAAGAAATGAGAAAAATCTTTCATATGCCTTGCAATGGAGCCACATGGAAAAGTTTCATCTTGATGCTCTTTCTGTCTGAGGCAGGCAAGTGCTCAAGGAAACAGATCCCATGTTAAATCACTACCAGAAACCAAAACTGGATCTTCTCTTTGTACAAGTGTGCAAAATACCTGTTCTTGATGGACAGAAAGCTTCCTACAATGCAAGTATGACACAAACAAGCAGGTAGAGACCCAGGGCACGTGAATGGTGGGACAGCTCAGAAAAGAGCTGAATCCACTGAATCCAGAGTCATCTTGTTTTCGTCTCTGCCTTCTTATGACCCTCCTGGGTAATAGGTAACCTGAATTATGTTAAAAAGTTATGCTCTGTGAATTCCTCAGGGTATTTTTAGAGTCTGGGGGAGTGTGTTCATATAGGTGGGGAAGAGGAAGGAACCCAGAGAAAAAATTATATATCATTTTCTTTAGCCAAAAAGCATAAATAAAGATTTTGACATTGTCAATTTTGAGATAAGCATCAATCAAGTATCTGGGAAGTGTCTTGCCTTTCACAATTTCTGGTGAGTGTAGGATTGATTTCTAGGGTTTGGTACTTCTCTGCATGCCCAAAAATTTGCTCACACATCCCCTGACGAACATATCTATGACAAGAGAGAGAAATGGGTAGATACAGATGTATACTTCTAGGATAAAATCCAGTGCTCCCAAATCTGTTTGTCTGTGTGCCAGGACTGGCATTTAGCACAGCCCCAGTGACAGCAGAACAGGGAGGAGATGGTGCCTGTTGGCTGAATTGGCTTTCAGCAGTGTTCTGAATCCACTGCTTATTCATGAGCAGCACAGGAGCCTCAGCCCAGGTCTGGCTGATCAAATGATTAAGTTCACTTTTAGTTTAACCTGTGAGCCAAATTATAGGCTTTATTAGCCTAGAGGTAATTCCAGAAAGGTGAAAAAAGAGAAATGTGATCATTATCCTTGAGTCTTGCAAAAAATGCCATACTTAGAGAAACTGTTTTAGAAGAAGAAACTTCTTCAGACAAAGTGAAAAGAATATAAAAATTCTGCCTTTATACCTGAGAAGGAATCTGGCTCTGTAAGACAAGTGATGTATCACACCCTTGGTTTTGTTTTCTGCTGCTAAAACACGACTGGACAAAACAAGATCTCAAGAACTGTATGTATTAGTTGCTGGTGGATGCTGAATCCTGCCATATCACTGAATGTTTAAGAATAAGTCTGTATACACACTCTGTAATTGAATGTCAAGAAAAATGAAAATATATTGTTTTATTGCTACTGTTCATTGATTTATCGAAGTGATTTATTGTCATTGGACATGAGGACCAACAAATCATTTTGCTGACACCATCAGCTGCCTTAACTAGGTTGTCAGTTCACGACATTAAAGGTAATGGATGGTGATTATTTTACTGTAATGGGTTTAATCAGTGCTTTGAATGACTTAGCAGTCGTGTCATAGTATAGCCAAGTCATCATTCATCAAGGCAGCGTTTTGTTTACCAACATCATCTATAATTCATCTGATTGTTGACAATCATCAACAAATACCTCTCAGGCTAAGTTTTATCAGAAATGAAAATCTGCACAGCTGCAGCATACTAACACCAGTTTGCAACCAGAGGAGAAACAGGGGAAGGTGTTTGCTCCTCCTCCCTGAGAAGAGGAGCTGTCAGCCTGAAGAGGCACTGCCAGCCAAGGCTGCATTCCCCTGGGCTGTGTTTCAGCCCAGCACCAGGATTTACAGCCTTCTGAAGCACACAGTGCTCGTTCTGTTCTATGAGAATGATCCGAGTTGAATTCTGCATTACGCAGAAATTTGGGGCTTATTTTAGAAAAAGAAGTGCAACCAACCTGCTCTGTGTTCCCAACAGAGAAAAAGGGCAAGCATAACCTGTTTTTCTCTCCCTGAATGGGATTGGATCATATGCTTATTTGTGGTATGATTGAGTTACTTGAGGAGAAATCCAGATCCATAAAAATTCCTGTTAACTTTATGGAAAAGGGTTCAGTTGTCAAAACATTATCATCTTAAGATAGGCCTTTAGATCATTACTTGTGTTAGGTCCTTTATGGATAAGGGTCAACATGCAAATTGCTAGAAAATTTTCATATTGAGCTGACAGGGTAACAACTTAATTACCCACAAAGTAAGATTATTAATACAAATTGCTGGAAAATTTATAGAGCTCCAGTAGTTTCCCTACTAACTTTTAGTGAAACCTTTTCTGTGACATTTGCATCACAGATATCAACATTTATATTCTACTTATCTACTGGTGCATGGACAGAGCTACTTTAGATGTAGCAAAAGCAGAGTATCAAAGTTCTGCCTTTCAGACGTGAAAAAGACCCTGGCTAAGTAAAAGACAAGTGGCAGCTGTTCCAGATATCTTAGTGGAAAAGGAAATAATTTCAAAGTTATGTGAAAATATTTTACATTTCAAAAACATATTTGATTATTGTGTATAAATATGTAAAAGACCAGCAGAAACGGAGTTTAAAGAAAAGATATTTGAAAAGAATGTTTAAAGTAAAAATAATCCTCTTTTTCTTATTCCATACTCAAGGTTTGCCCTACAGATCTTAAAAACTATGAGAAATGAATGCATTTTCTGAATAGGTGGATCAGATGTTGAGAATGCAAGTAGGATAAGGAAAAAAGTTACCTTCAAGCCTAAGAGCAAATGCAAACCAATGTTGCAGTCCAAAGACTAGACTAGTATTGTCTGATGCACCAAAAAAAAAAGGCTAAAACACTACAGAAATTATTAAATTATATTAAATTACACCCTGCTTGTCCATGAGAAAAAGTATGACCAGATGTATAAGCACCTATACCCACTTTGTCATCAAAATTGTGAAGAGATACAGTGAAATACAGACAGCAACACATAACATTAGGAGTAAGTTATCCTGCAAATTAATAATATCCTGGCAGTATCCTAGACTGGGATATCCATGGATTAGAGATGGTCTGCAGTGGGGAAGTTACTTTTATTGGAATTAAAAGGAGATTAAATAAGCCATTGGAGATTTCTTCCAACCCTAATAGTCTTTCACATGCACAAGTGAAGATGAAGTGAATAGGAAGAACTGATAAAGAATGACATGAAGCCAACAAATGTCATTACTATAACATGGAAAGATACCAGTGCTGGTGCAAGCCCAAGACTACAGAAATCATACTCAGTTAGTAAGGACTGTTTAATCATTTAAAAAGCAACTAATAAGTGTCAAACAGAATGCACAAGACAAAAGGTTTTAAAAGGCTTTAAAAGCTTTTTTTCCTAAAAAGCTTTAGAAAACTCACAATTTACAGTCCCTAAATACTGAGGGAGAATATTTTCACAGAACATGATCTTGAAAACTGAAATACTGCATTTATTAGCATTCAGGCAGTGATATATTATTTCTTTATTAGAAGCTCGTAATTCAGTCAGACATTGCATTCTTAAAATTTTGCAGTGTTATTAACTAAAAACCTTATTCACTATCACAAGATTTTTGAACTAGATGTCTTCTTGGAAAGGCTTTTCACAGAGTTGAGTTTGCATGAATAACATGCTGGATGTTCCTTTACAAGCTTAGCAACTCCTGTGTCTTCTAAATTTGAGGCAAATTTAGCTATATGGATATTGTACCTGCATTTAGGATATGAAACTGAAGCTTAAATGCTCTAAGGTCAAGGTTTGCTGACGTGGCAGGCAGCAGGGTGCCTCATCACAAAGATGTCATGACACTCAGCAGAATATTCTATCTAAAAAGCAGTTGCTAGGTCTTTCAGGAGAGGAAGCAAACCTTAAATACATGCAAAGAGAGTATCTCAGTCAGAGAAGCTCAATATGTGATCCATCCTTAAATATTTCCTTGATGAAACCTGGTTTGGGAAGGAGTTTTTTTGAGTTTCTCTTTGGTTTAGGGTTGCTTTTTTCATGAACTGGCTGAAAACTCAAATCTGATTGCTGCCAGAAAAACCTTTTTCTATAGAAACATTCCCTTACTTCCACCACCTGTCATTGCCCTTGCACGCTCTGACCAAGAACCAATAAAAATCTCCCCTTCTCAAAAGTGAGGAACAAGAGATCTGTAGAGTCAGAGAGTGTGCACCTACAGCTTTCTCCCTTGGTACTTCTGAGGTGGTGAGCCAGCATGCAGAGCCCCATTTTTTTTTTTGCAAGGTGTTTCACTGATGTAAAACAGTAGCAGCACTGGGCATATTAACAGCAGAAGAAACGAGGCACATTAATAACAAGTGCCTGTGACAGTATTCACAGGGGTTTTCAGGTGAGGGAGGAGACAAGAATGTTGACTCCATGTTCAGAAGGCTTGATTTATTATTTTATGGTATATATATATTACATAATAACTATACTAAAAAGAATAGAAGGAAAAGTTTCATCTCAGAAGGCTAGCTAAGCTAAGAATAGAAAGGAATGAAAACAAAGGTTTGTGGCTCAGATAAAGAGAGAGAGCTATCTCTGATGTGACTGATCACTAATTCTAAACATTTACACGAGACCAATCACAGATGCACCTGTTGCATTCCACAGCAGCAGATAATCAATGTTTACATTTTGTTCCTGAGGCCTCTCAGCTTCTCAGAAAGAAAAATCCTAAGAAAGGATTTTTAATGAAAAAGTGTCTGCGACAAAGCGCCTTCATGGAGCTGCTTTCATGACCCTGATTTCAGAGCATGCTCAGATATTTGGTAGAAACCATGCACACAAAGTCAACTTTGAATACAGTGTCTGGGTTTGGAGTTAGTGTCCCTCTAAGGTGACATGTCTCTGGCTACCAGGGTGGCGAGAGGGGCTGTGGTAGGAAATGCTTGAGTAATGCCCGCACTGCAAGCAGGAGGGGAGGCAGCAGAGCTGCTGAGCTTTAATCTACACGTCTCCAGCAGTGCCAGCACCGTGGATCCAGCAGCATGACTGCAGCCAGCAGCGCATTAGCAACAGACTGAAGCCCACGCTGCTGTGTCTTCATTTATCCTCATGTTTCATCAAGTCTCCAGAGAGTGGTGGGGGCATGTGAAATCCCTCAGCACAGGATTGATTTGAGTGTCTTGCAGAGATAATTCACATGCCAATACTGTTAACCATTTCATTTTTTCTTATGAAGGGAGGGAAGGACGATAACAAATCACATTGGAATCTAGTTTCGAGCTTCCAGCAAACTCAACAAATCAAGAACTGGAAGCTATGCTCAGCTGAAGAAAATGGTAAAGGGCATGTTAGGGAGTCAAATCTGAAACTCACAGTATGGACAGGCAAAAGAGATGTCAAGGATCAATCTACAAAAAGCAAAGATTTTCTTCCAGAACAATGTATCAATAGAAGTGTGTCTGCCAAAGAGTTTCTAGAAGCAGCAATTAGTCAAAAGGCTTGTGCTTTATTAGAGGAGTGAAATCAATGCAGTCATTGGCTGTTAGGAAATAATTGAGAGATGATATATAGCTTCTCTACAGGAGAAAAGCCACAGAAACTGCCTCAAACCAAAATGTAAACAAGCAAGGTTTAGATCAGAAAAGAGTTAGTTAGTAGTATTTCAGTAAGAGTCCTGAAAGAAAATACACATGGAAGTACTCCTAGCCTAAACAGGCTTCATACATACAGGGATTACATGAGTAATCCCTTAACAGATCAGTGGAAAACTAGACCAGCAAATCTCACTTTTTATACTAAATAATAAAAAAAATTGTAATAAAGAAATAAGCAGCACACAGACAAATAAATGCAACACAGCAAGGCCAGGACACAAAGCCACATCTCACAAGAGTATTCAGGCTCTCTTTTGAAAGAGATGATAAATGGGGATGAGGCCATTTCAATTGATCTTCTATACTTGGATTTCCAATGAGGTCTTGACAAGTTCTCATGAAAGGGTTTTAAAAAACTTAAACTGTATAGAACTACAAGGAAGGTCCTTTCCAGGATCAATGGCTTATTAAAAGGCAGAATGTAAAGAATAAAAATAAATAGTAATTTTCATAATGTAGGGAGGTTAAACTGTAAGCCCATATGAATTGTCCCCAACCAATGCATTTAAAACTCAGGAAAGGAATCAATAGTGAGGTGACAGAATTTCTTTATGATTCAAAATTATTCAGGGCACTAAAAATGAAAACTGATTGCAAGAAGCAGCAGAATGATCTCACAATGCTGAATGATGGGACAATCAATCAATGTCAGGTGAAATTTAAAGAATAACATTTGAGGGAAAAATAGTCTAAATATATATATAAATGTACTCTAAATTACCTCCCAGCCTTTAGGAAAGATCTTGGAGTCATTACTGATAGTTCTTTGAAGATGTTAGTTCATGGATCAGGAGCAGTGAAGAAGGAAAACAGAACAGCAAGAATCATTAACGAAGGATGAAAAACAAGAGCAAAAACATCGCTGTGCCACTTTATAAACCCATGGTGCTCCCGCAGCTTGAATTCTGCATGTCTTTCTAGGCACCCCACCTCTAAAAGGATGGAGCAACAGAAGAAAACAGATAAAGACAATTAAACATTCCCAGGGGAAAAAAAAAATACACAATCCATACAAAGAAGGATCACATAGACTAAGTTTTTTAACCTTGGAAAGCAACAGACAAGGAAAGGTAGGAGGGATTTATGTAAAAATAAGGAATATCATTGCAAAGGAGTTTAGAGAACAAGTTATTCATTATGTCCCAGTTTGATTTGATGTTTCTTAATTTAAACATTATCAGGCAACAGATGAAATGTAGGAAAAGAGAGTAGATGTCTCTTTTTGACCACAATCTATAACTAAAAAGTCAAAATTAATTGCCAAGGACACTGGGGGAACCAACATCTAAACAGGTAAGACACCACCACATAAACAATGAATAAATTAATGAAAGGAATTACCTGAGGGGGCCTGAAAGGTGTGACTAAAAGAGCAGGCTTCATCTGTAGCCTGTCATGGCATCATGAACTCATTTACTGCTTCTGCAGTGAACCCAGATCTCTTTGCTCTCACTGAGATCTTCCCTTTCCCAGTTGACAAATTTTGACTTTTCTATTTAAAATATGATTTCAAAAGACAGGAAGCATAGGGGTTGAAATGGTAGCTGGAACCCTTAAATGTAACTAAATTAACGATTCAGGTTTGATGAGAGAAAGATGTCCAAAGTGGTGCTTGCCCAGAAGACTTCTTTTCATGTTGCATATTTACCTGAATCTTCACTATATCTATCTGCATATATATGTATAGATATATGGATATAGATAATTTTTTTGCATCCTTTTGTGACTCCTACACACAATACCAATCTTAACCCTGTTGAGGAAATATGCCTGAAAATTGAACCAGAAATTTGACTCTGCTCCTCTGATCAATATAGATAATCTTGCACTCTACTTGGCTGCATTAGTGTGAGGAATACAGCAAAACCTCAAAAATGTCCATTAGAGTGCAACACATCCTGGTGCACATAGAGGGGCAGAGACTCTCTAGCCTTCCCAGTCCCTTTGGAAACTGCACTGGACTTCAGAATGTTGGTTCAGTGGCCAGCTTGAGAGAAGAAAATGATCTTATTTTTACTTCCAAGTCAATTTCATGCTTTCAAGTTTACTCAAACAGAATGAGGGCAAATTGAGCTGAAAAAAAAAAGCAAAGAGCACCTATGAATCAGCTGAAGGAAGCTCCAGCTCCATCCTCTATGGAAATTGCTCTTTTTTCCTCATTTTCCTGAATTCGGTGGCAGTGACTGCACCAAGTTTGTAAGCAGATCTGCCTGGCTTAATAATAATACACTGGCAAAAAGAAACACATTCTTTCTCTGGATTTTATTGCCTGCAAAATGCCAGGAGAGTTTCAAATTCAAGCAATCAATGTGAAGGAGAATAGCCCATAAAAGCAAAGATTATTGCCTCAGAAATAGCTCTACTTTCCCTATCTCTCAATAACGAGGCAAGAACTTTATGGAAGATTTGACAGTGTCTGGTGCATGGTATAAAGGAGAAAGAAACACATACATGATTTGATACCAGGGAAAAAAAATTATTGGATTTTACACAGCTTGCAAGAGAGCTGGAAAGAGCAGCCTCTTAGAGTCTTTGCAAATAATGCTCTTGAGTTAAAATCTGAACTTAACGCTTCTATTCTGCACTGAGAAAATGAAATGCAACCAACAGAGAAAAGTGCAAAAAGTCAAACGTATTCCTGCAAAAAAGCAGTGTGCAAATTGCATGCAAATGAGTTTTCCAAGTCATTTTCTAAGAGCACATCTCCTCCCATTAGAAAAGGAAAGCTTAACAGAAAAGCATGCTGTTCACATGCTGTTTGTAAGCTATTAAGGTAGACTGAAAGTGATGCTCTGCAAACTCTATTTTCATCTGTTTCTTGCTGATGAAATACATTCAAAGACCTACTTTTAAAACATACACAAAGTTAATTTATTCTTCAGTATGAAGCAGAGAGAGATTCTGGGGTGTCTTTGATCATGAAGACATACTTTGTTATGAAATATATGCCAGGTGCTTAGATTCAGAGGGACTGGGTTTTTTGGTCAAACTCTGTCACTAGAATATATTTTCTTTACCTTGAACATTTTAAAACATCAGTTATGAAATTCCTTCCGAAATGATTTCAACTGTATTGGTGCTGGTTCAGATATTTTTCTTTTTACTTTCCCATTATTATGCATATGCCAAAATTACATCAAACTCAGCTAGACTACTGATATGAATTTCTTATCTTATCTACTCTGGAAATGCTTAAATAGCAGGTATTTAAAATCTCAAACGTGTAGCACAAATAGAGACAGCTTAACATAAAAAAACCCTCTGCTTTCATTTCCCCAGACCAAAATTACTGAATCTTCACTAACAGCTAAAGCTACAGTGTCCTTAAGGATATTAAAACAAAGTTTGAAAGAAAATTGTTATTGACACCCTGTTTATGGTGTCCATGCTCAGAGTGGACATGAAGAGGTGCTGGAAATAGCCATATTTTAGAACTTCTACTTTGTTTTTTCAAAACTGATTTTTTATTTGGGGGAGGGAGGGAAATTTTAGTAATGTTCCTTTTTTTGAAACAAAATGAAAACACTTATTGACATACCAACATTCACCAGAAAGAGAAACACACGCTGAAAACAGCTCTGCCTTGCAATGCAAGACCCTTCAGAGGCTCCGCATGCTCTAAACCAATTTTTGAAGAGATTCTGTGTTTGAACTCATTTAGATCCTGCAGCACTGATGGGTGTGAGGCTCTAATGGCTGGAAAAATCTGGGACATAAAGCGTATGGGCCATCGTTCACCATCTGCGTTACAGGAGTGGCAGGAGGGGAATGTTCTGAAAAGCAACATATCTGTGTGAGTAAACTTGGGCAGTGTGGCAAAAAAGTCATCTGACAGCCAACCTCACCAGAGATTAATTACAGTCCAAATTAGAAACAAATACGGCAAATGTGCAACTCTAATGGCTAAAAATTTCCTCTCTTTTCAAATATGTTTTTCATGTTATATTTTGGGACACAAATATAATATCAGTCTTAAAATATCCTAGTTCCCTTTTTAATATAACATTTATTCTGTTATGTTGATTTTTGTTCATCTCTGAGCTGGAATTTAACAGTAGATTAGATCACTTTAGAGCTTTTGTTACTATGGTAACACTGCACTGCTGTTATATTTCTTCACCTCCAATCTTGATTTTGAGGTGAGTGGCTATATTTATTCCTGTCCTTTACAGGATCTCAGTATGATGAGGAAAAGCATTTGGTAGAAGAAAAATGTTAGCATAAGCTCCCACTGTAAGGTGGGGAGTCCACAGTGGCTAATTTGTGCTGAAGGCCAAGTGTGCAGTGGGTTAAATGCATTCAGTTAACTTTTAAACTCTTTCAGTTCTAAATTAAATTAAATTACAGGTGAGTAAAGTTTGTGCTGGTCACCCTTGAGCTGCCTCTCTGAATAGCTTAGGAACAGTATGGCACTAGAGAGGTGTTCTGAGAAGAGACCAACTCCAGCTCCTCCGAGAGATGAGACATTCATCCTCCAACACTGAGATGGAGAAAGCCAACCCAGCAGCATCAAACAGATGTTGCTTTAAGCTCCACAAAACCTTCTCCTTCATTGAAGCTGCAGTCCACACTGCAGATATTTCCTGCAGATTAGGACCACAAGATGTGGTGATTGTTCACAGCCTCAGAATGCCCAACTGTGCCCCATGCAGCTCAAGCTGCCCATGTGCTGCTGCTCTGTGGAAAATTAATTTCCCATCTGTCTGCACTGCACCTGGCTTTAGTGGCCTGTAATAGTGGGTTCCTCACATGAACACCAAGCATTCACAAAAATGCAGATAGTGTTGGAAGCCAGGTCCATTAAAAACATCACCTGACACTTCCCACTGGAGAATTTTCGTTCATGTTGCTTATAATTTTGTTAAACTGATCTGAAGCTTAAAGATAGGAAGTTTATCCATTTATGAATGTTTAGATGTGCATCATAGGATGGTTTGGAAGGACCCTCAAAGATCATCTAGTTTCAGCCCCCTGCCATGGGCATGGACACCTTCTCTAGACCAGGTTGCTCAGAGACTCATCCAGTCTGGCCAGGAGCACTCCCAGGGTAGAAGCTCAATCTCCTCACTCTTCCTCTACAGAAATAAAGAATTTACAGGTAAAGTAGCTTACAATACAGACAGCCTCATGAATAAAATTGCCTTTGGGAGGCAGGGCTTTCTCTCAAAAATTTAAGGCAAGGTAAGGCTACTTTCTTATCAAGCTATTACCAATGTTGTGAATAGTCCTTCTAGGCATGCTTGTATTTTCATGGGAAATTTTAAGAAAAATGTTTGGGCAATTTTTGATGTAGAATTACAGAAAAAATACAGTTTTCCCACATGGCTTTTGCATGGGACGTGTCTTTCATCATCTTGCAAAAATCAAGCCAAATTCTGTCAGCTCAGGAACAGGTAAAATATATACCTCACACACAGAGGTACAACTCTTCCACCTTCAAAATAAATCCTCTCTTCCCAGCCATGGTAGAACCTTACCTCTCAGCCTCCATTCCCAAGGGAGCAGGCAGCACTATTCCATCCCTTCCAAGCTCCCAAAAAGCGCATGCAAACCCCTTTGCTTTAGGCAGCAGGTTGGATTAATTGTCTTTTTAATTGGGCAATGTGTTACACCTGCCTAATCCTCCCAGCATCCACAGGGTGGCGATGGTGTTCTGTGCTATCAAATTAATGGCTTTTGGCTCACAAGGTCACTTTGCACAAATAAACATCATGTACATCCTCTCGAAGGATCCTTCTGATTCCTTGTCTTAATGCTGAAAAATTGCAGGATTCATCATATCCCACCTGCGCCTGATTTTTTTTTGCCATTAATCTAAATCCTCACTCTTAGCTCATTTCATCAGTTGGTCTCATTTCATTTTTCTCCTCATCTGGCAACGAGTCCAATGAAAATTATTGCATGATGTCATGCAGGAATTCATTTCGACCCAGCAATATTTTTAGGGTCTGCAGGCTACCTCTCATAAAGATATCTGATTGAATAGTAACTGGTAAACACTAAACTGCATATCAAGTAGCATAACTCACTCCAGCAGTTCACTGAAGCTTCATTGGGTTTGTCCTTGAGGCAATGAAAGTAACTACTTAATATTTCACCATCTCTTTGATCATTTTTATAACATTTAGTCACCAAAGAACAGTAGCTGAAATGTAGCATCTGCTTGTCAAAAAAAAAAGGAAGAAGAAGAAAAAAGCATATTTTTATTTTATTTTTTTTTACCTTCTCTTTGTAATGAGATTGATTGAGACATAAAGATGACAGGTATTTGCATAGAAGCCAAGAGCAATTCCACAGGAACAAGTGAATCTGCATTAGTAATAGCAGCAAAATAATGAAAATACAGAAATCATTCAGAGCACAATAACAGCCATGGTTGCATTTAACAATTACAAGAGAGTGAATTGATCATATCTGGGGAGGAAGGCAACATTCTTTGGGGATTAAAGCATGCTGGCAATTTCTTGCTAAAGATGACAGCTTGTTTTGCCTGTGACTTGTGTGATTGTTTCCCTGTGGGGCTGTAAATTCTCTCAGAGAAGACCAGATTGGCAAAACTCAAGCCCACTTTGTACAGGACTGGGGAAGTGTGCAAAGGAGAAGAGGAGAATCATATTCTGCAATATTCATTCCTCCTGGATGTTCACAGATTTTCCCATTTGGTTTTAAAATAAAAATATATTAGCATCTAGCTAGGCAAACTTAAGTTTACATATAAAGTAGGCCAGGTTGATCTTGATGGAGTGAGAGAACCTGTCTGGAATAAAGATGATTATGTTCTACAGGAAAAATAAGAATGGGCAGCTTATTTGGGATGCAAATATTTTGACATTTATTCAGTGATTTACTTGGCATCAGCAGCAGAAACAGCTCCTATCCCTTCCTGTACCACTCGACAGAGACCTCAGGAGAAAAAGCCAAAAATCCTGAAAAAACCAATAGCTTGGTGCAGTATTATTGCGCAGAAATCTTTGGCCCTAGAATCAGAGTACCTTGATTTTCACAGCCTTGAATTACCACTTGGGCTGGTTAAAGACATGTATCTCTCTCCAGAGAAGAGCATGATGTGTCCTGGTAGGGCAAAATTCAGTTCAGTCAGTGTATATATACAATTTTGTCTCAAAACTGGACAAAAAAAAAAGATCAATCTTTTCCCAATCTTTGCTTTGAAGCATCAGATTTGCATTTGGGATCAGTGCTAGCTGGGGAAGAACTTTTGTGGAAAGCATGTGGCTGGCTTCTATCCCCATGGGAATTAAACACTGCAGCACTGGCAGGAATTGTCTCCCAAAATCCCAGGGGCACAAAAGTAATAGCTCCTGTCATACTCAGGCTACAAACCCATCCTTGCATGCTGGGCATCACCAGCATTGACATTCAGCAAAAAGAGAGAGAGGAGGTTCCTGGCCAAGAGAAGACAAATCCTGTCACTTTGCTGATCTCCAGGAGAACTCTGTCTCACAGGAGGCTCCAATAAGTGGAAGCAGCTACCAGTAGGAGGCTTGCTAGATGTGGTGGCTAGTGAATGAATCAGCCAGTGCACAGGCAGGGCTGGAAGATCTTTCCAAACATGCCAGCCCTGGAAAGAGCTGAGGGAACACCAGGAAAAGTTGGGGTAGGGAACTGAAAGCCAAGGAACACAAGTACTGAGGTATCCCTTCAAGGGAGGGCAGCGAAGAAGATGAGAAGCAGAAGAAACAAGAACCAGCTCACATCTGTGGCAACTCTTTTTTCTACTCCTGGTGAAATTCAGCCTGTTCTCAGAGAGATTCAGATGCCCTTGAAGGAAAAGAACTCCTTGAGACTGAGATCTTTAACCATTTAAATGACTCTGTCCTGCTCCTGTGGGTAGGCAAACTTACCGGGCTGTTGGTTAGTTGCAACCAAGCCATCAGACACACCTCCCCTGGGGGTCTGCCCTGTGAGTTTCAGCTTGATATCAGTAGGCAGAGATAGACACAGAGATCCTCCTGAGGTGGGGAATTTGTCAGCTGGGGGCTGGGTAACACTGGCTAACAGTCAGACTCTCTGGGAGATGGAGCTCACGCTCTGTGTTGGGGTCACTGCCCCAGAATAAGCAAGATACAAAAGTGGCTCTTTGGCTTTGTCCCCTCATTTAGCAGAGCTGGTGCAGCAGAGTGAGTGTTGTTCTCCTCCTCCCCTCTGGGAGTGTAGCAGTAGGTTTGTGCTGCCCTGTCATGGTGTTTCAAGGAGACAGACCCATTTTACTGGGAGAGCAAGAGTGTGACAGTGTTCACAGGGGCTCTTGGATGATGGAAGAGACGAGGATCTGACTCCATGTTTCAGAAGGCTTGATTTATTATTTCATGATATATGCTACATTAAAACTATACTAAAAGAATAGAAGAAAGGATTTCATCAGAAGGCTAGCTAAGAATAGAACAGCAAAGAATGCTAACAAAGGTTTGTGGCTCGGGCTCTGTGTCTGAGCCAGCTGACTGTGATTGGGCATTAATTACAAACATCCAACATGGGCCAATCCCAGATCCACCTGTTGTATTCCCCAGCAGCAGATAATCAATGTTTGCATTTTGTTCCTGAGGTCTCTTAGCTTCTCAGGAGGAAAAATCCTAAGGAAAGGCTTTTTCATAAAAGATGTCTGCGACACAGGAGCAGCCGTCTGCTCTTGGATTCTGAAGGGTGAAGCTCAGTTGTGTGCAATTCTCCCTCAGCAGAGAGAAGCTTCTGGCTGCACTGCAAAAGGGCAGCTTGTTCTTCCCAGCACAAGTGCATCTTAGCCACCTCCATGAAACCTTAATGGCAGCAGAGTGCCTTGTGGAACTCACCTGGAGCCAGAGAGATCAACTCAAGGGTACTTGTGGCTCTCCTCATCCCGCTGTGTCCTTGTCAAAAACGAGAGCGATTTGTTCTCTCCAGGACTTGCAGTGAGTTATGTGAGACTTATGGGCTGTGCCACACCAGCCCCTGCCCCGCAGCAAACACACTCCATCCAGCACAGGTCATCTGAGCACAGAGCTGATAACTTGGCTGCTGGCTGAAAAGTTTTGCTTCCACTAAGGAAAATGTATGAATTTGCCATGTAGCAGAGTTAAAGATGACTGTGCCCTCCTTAAAAGGATTTAAATGAACCAGCTCAACATACTAAAAGGCACATGCCTTTTCTTGACTAGGTTTTCAGAAGGAGCTAATTAGACCAGACAAGCTGGCAAGAACCCTGTACTGAAAACTCAAATTAGACCAAGCATTTTATAAGAGATTATCAGCCAGAGCCCATTACCAGGAGAGAAGAGAATCAGATTCCAGTTCTGTTCAAATAGAAACTTTGAGGCCCACTAAGAGGGCAACCATGATGTTCTATCTGAGGAGAAATGATAAAATGATAGCGTTAAGCCTGAAGTCCTGAAATTGTTAATTTTTTTACTCTTCCTGGTGTTCCAGGTACTTAAAGCAGTATTTTATCATGTGTGAGGACAAAATCTGCAATTTTCCTAATTCCTTTTGATTTCAGAATAGGCCATTCTTTTCCACTGTAATATTTTCCAAATTCAAGCACACAACAACAAGTAAAGTATCAGCCATGTGTCTGGTCACAGATGAGGCTGTGTCCTTTTGCCGCCACATTTTGTCTAGAAAAATTTGGCTGCCTTCACACATTTTTTTGATTGGTTTTATTGCATTTTACTTTAAAAAGAGATGAATTCCTTTGAGGAATTAATAGAGACTTAGACATGTCAGAACCTCATCTGCTGGAAAGCAGTGGAAGTCAGGAGGACTCTAAATTGCCCAAGTAAAGCCCAATATACGTGACAGGAGAAATGGTGTAGAAACAATCTAACATACCTTTCATTTAACCACATGCTTTTTGGAAGATAAGTAAAATTTTTCTTGATCTATATTTGCATTTAGTCCAAAAAGATTCTGTATTTATATATGTATATATATTTATGTGTATTTTTGCATTATTAAGGTGAAGCAAATCATTTGCCTTCCAATATTTATTCTCTTCTTCATTCTGTTTCAGTTTTGTACTGCATGTTCCCTTGTTGAGGACATTAAATTTCTACTCATGTTTTGTTCTTCAGTTTTTTTGTGTCCTTGCAGCTGATTCAAAACAAGGATGCTGAAGAAAGAATAAGAGGGTTTTTTATGGTATTCCTCAGCCAATAATAATTAAATTTGCAGCTGATCACATGATTTAAAAACAAAAAAGAATCTTGATGCTTAAGAGAGCCTGAATGTGAGACATTTGAATTTTAATTGTAAATGTTGTCTGCTGTTTTGATGGTGTTTGCTGTGATACAGACCAAGCCTTCGGTGAAGAATCGCCCTCAATGCATCAGACACCCAAATGTGAAACATTTGGCTTAGAGGCCTTTTTATATAAGAACTGCTCTTACCAAACCAGTGAGAGCTGTTTCAGTCCCTTGAGTGTCAGAAGAGAAAAGGTCAAGGGAATTTCCTGCTGCTTTGTTTCTGGCAGCACAAGTCCAGGGGCTGTGAAGCCCATCTGCAGCACTGTGCCCTGCCACAGGCTGTGTGGTCTTGGCACTTTTTTACATGGCTTGAGGAGCTCCACGAGGGTGATAATAAGATGAGCTGCAAGAAGCTGAATGCTTGACCCCACACTTGTGCTGCTGTGTTTTACACACCAGAGAGGTGCTAATTATAAGCAGAGCACCAGTAGCCTCTAAGGGCTGAAGTATCAGGTGGAGATGTTCCCCTTCTTGAGACCAACTTTTGCTCTTTGACAAACATGGGCTGTTGTGCCATGGCAAAGAACAAGATATCTTCTTCAAAAGGAGTATTTAGGTTCCTATCAATTTATGGATGGGGTTGCCGTGACTTAATGAACCATCCTCTCCTACTCAATCATAGGTGTGATTCAGTGTCGAAATTTTATGCTCACTTCACATAAATTACCATGCTTTGAGTCAAACTAATTATTATTATAGGCTTCCTTTCATAATCTTTGATTTCAGGATAAAACTGCAACTCACCATGGTTTTAAGAGAAAATTCAAGTGCCATAATTTATGGTTAAAATTTTTGCCTGCCTCCACTATTAGTGCCTCCACGTATAAACCCACCCCTCTTTTGCCAGGATCACCTCTTTCCTTTCCCCCAGGACTGAGGTTTTGCCTTCCTAGCCCATGGTGACTCACTGGGATTGCCCCACAGCGCTGACCTTGGTACAAGTACTTGCCCTTGTGCTCTTTCAGAAACTGGGCCCCCATTAGCTTTGAGAAAGCCCTGTGTCACTCTCTGTACTACAGACAAAGAGTTAAAAGAAAATGTAAATCAAAACCCCCCCAAAATCCCCCTATATGCTGCACTTATCAGCTGTCATCATCCATCATCCATTAGGTATCCTGACATACCCAGACACAAATTCAGCTCACTGCCTCCATTCCAGCCTGCCCCTCCTTGTCAGCCCTCACTCATCACACACCAGGACAGGCTCTTTAAACCCTTTTCTTCATTGCTTGTCTGGTGTCTAGCACTGACCAAGCCAGCACAGGCAGTCTTCACCCAGAGGAAAAACTTTCACCAGACAACTTGACCCACAGAGTGATTTAACTACTCATTTGCCTTAACAGCCAAGAGCAAACAGAAAACAAAGAAATACACAGAGCACTAACAGAAGCTTCTTCTAAATTATTTTCCCATATATCATTAACATTTTCCTCCTTAAGCCACACAACTTGAGATGAACACCTTTTACAAAACAGTGCCTAGGGTGTTAAATCCTGTCCTGGTGAGCCAGGTTTTTCAGGATGTTTTCACCACTCTTCTGCATTTATACCGAGAGGTTCAAAGTGTAGCTGAAAGAAAACTGGCTCTGTTTCTAAAAGATGCAGGCTTTTGTTGTCACAGCCTGTTCATGTTAGTTTGACATGGGTGAGTTTTTATCTGTCTGAAGTGTGCAGAACTGAACAAAACCTCAAATCAAAACTGCACCTTCAGCTTAGGTTTCAGTGAAACTGCTCCTACAGAGTCGGGGAATTTTCAGGATGCTTGACAAGTTTGCATAAAATTGATGCTTCTAATGAAACCTAGAGGTCTGCATATAAACTTCAGCAGCATTCCTTTTTTTCCATCCTCCCTTCTAGACCAGTTTCTTTATTACTAGAACTGTAAGAACATCATTCAAAAGACATTTACATTGCTGCTTTTATATCATGCAATGCAGCTGTCTCCTGAATTATCCACTTCAGAGAATATTTACAGAATAGAGGGTAAGTACTGGCTTATCAAAAATCGGATGTTCTTTTGGCACGGATGCTGTGGTGAAGTGAGACCTCAGTGACTCTGGAAATTCGAGGCTCAGTAAATTGAGTTTTGGTTAAGTTATATGCCACAAAAAATGAAGGAGCTGATTGGTCTAGGAATTTACTTTTTCTCCTATCTTTTAAGGTATCAACCAATGCAGACCTTCCAATAAACACCTTCCAGAAAACAAGTAGGTGTGATGAGCAGTAGGGCTACATCTGACCCCAGGTACCAGCTGCTAATCTTGGGAAGGCTCAGTTTTGCCATGAAGATGTGATCCATGACATTACCTCCCATCCAATCAACCCCTTTACTCCCCTCTCCTCTCCCCTTGGTTGTGGGGTTTTTTGTTTGCTTGTTTGGGTTTTTTTGCCTTTTTTTTTTTTTTTTTAGCTTTCCTATGAATGAATTCTCTTCTAATGCTGGTCTAGAAGAAGGAGAGGTGAGCCCAGCTGCAAGCCTGGGAGGTGCTGTGTTGTTTACAAAAAGTTACAGAATTAGTACAGACACTGGCTGTGCCTTTACTCCTCCCTCAGATATCCTGTGTGCTGGTGGGAGCTGATGGGAACTTCTCTGTTCCTGGGTTCCTATTGAAGCATAACTCTCACTGGACCAGTGGGATTTTTATCCAAATAATGAAAATACCACAGCAGGTTCATGGTATTATATTTCACATGCGGGCCTTTCAGAGGTCAGAAGTTTTCAGCTACTGTACCATTTGCTTTGCTGGATAGAAGAGCTTGCCCTCTGGGGAATGAGAGCTTGACATCCAAAAAAAGGAAAAAAAAAAGCGTGTCTGGGATAAAGAAAGATTGCTTCATAGAGAGCACACCTTTAAAAATGCTGTGTTAATTCTAAAAATACCCACTGGGTATTTTTACACAATAGTGTAAAAATTATTTTCCACAACAGGGCAGTTACATGAGTGGCTTGTACAGAGCCAGGCATTTATCCCACTGCAGATTCCTGCTCACCGGGAGTGTGCCATGCTCAACCCCCTAAAGGTTCCCTTTCATCTTCAGTGCCACTTCCAAGTGAGACAGATGCACTCACAGGAGGTGCGAGCCACCAGCCCAGGGAGTTACAGGGCACAGGGAGCCTTCCAACGGATATTTAGTCACAATTATTGTCCTTACAGAAAGGTGGAAGCTCCAGTGTTTTTGTGATTGAAGCCTCTGCTGTGGGTCCATCCCGCTGTTCAAGGGCTGGGCTGCAGGAACCCGGGGCTTACCCAGCTGATATCTGTCTGATAAGAGCTGGAGTGCAGCTGGTGTCTGTCCTCACAGTGGAACAAAGCAAGGAGCCTGCTCATACAGCTACACCTTCCATTCTGTGTTTAAATGCAGCAATCACAGATTCACAGAATGACTGTGTTGGAAGAGACCTTCCAGATCATCGAGTCCAACCCATGCCCTAGCACCTCAACTAAACCATGACACCAAGTGCCACATCCATTCTCTTTAGTGCCTGCCACTGATGAAAAATGATGCACAGCCTAAACAGAATGGGATATTGTCCTGGTTTGAGGGGAAATGGAATTCTGGGAGTGTGTCAGTCCAATTGAGATGTAGATTTGCGATTGACACCTGTTTTGACCACTGAGAGTTGGATACGCCTCTGAGAACACACAGGAGTTAAAAGCAGAGCTCTGCCCCTGGGAAGCTCTCTGGGGACTTCGGCGTGGAAGAGGAAGGACCTCTCCCCCTGCTCCAGCTGTCCCGGCTGGGCAGGGGGAGGGGCAGCCATGTGGTAGGCCCGGGCCTGGACCGAAATGGGGGTAGGCCTGGCCTGGCCCCCCCCCCCCCCAAGGGTGGAAGGGTGGAGGAAAAATACCAGAGGCATCGGGCAGCCCCCCAGGAGAGAGAGAGAGAGTGAAAAAAAGTGCCAGCGTCCGAGACTGAACTGTTATCTTGAAATTTGATATCCTGTACTAACCGCGCAGCCCGACAACAGAGAAGGGGGGGGAATGCCGGAATGGGGGGAGGCCGTGCAGAGATGTGTCCAACCGTGTGTGAGAGCTTTTAACCCTTTTGTAGAGAATGAAAACTTTACAGAACATTGACTTTTCCTAGAGAAAAGATGAAGTAGAAGATGAAGAAAGAACTGAGTAAGTTGAACCAGAAAGAGTCCAGCTGCTTGTAAGTTGTAAACTATAGAGTTTTAACCCTTTTCTTAGACAATGAAAACTTTTGCAGAGTACTGACCCTTCCGAGAGAAAAAATGAAGAAAGATTTAAGCAAGTTTTTTAAAAAACCGAGCAGGAGAGAGACTGTGAGAAAAACCTAGAGTAGAAGAGATATGGAGTGGCATTCTTTGCTAAACACTTTTTGTAAAACCATAGACTGTTCCTAAATACAGAGACTATTTTCAAGAAGAACCACCGAGTCCCAGAGTTAAGAAAGCAGTGTGAGAACCTCCCGGCCCAAGAAGTGAAATAATAGAGAGACAGATGTCCCAAAATAGAGACTGTACCTTTTCTTAAAGTAAGACGATAGAATCCTTAAAAAGACAACCCTAAAAACCGCTCTAGTCCCTGTTCAGTGGTGAGAGCACTGAACATAGAAAAAAAAGAAATCACCATGGCACAAGAAGGACTCCTCTCCTCTTGATAAATTGAGACTTGATTATCTGAGTAGTGATAGACAGAGAGTTAGTGATTTGAGAGATGTTATGTGTTAGAAATTTAGTAGAGAGAAGAAGAAATGTGTTTACAGAGTTTTCATTTTCCTTTGTGTGTAGTTTTTTTTTCCTTTCTTTTCTTTCCTATTGTAGTGTGTAGTTAATAAAGTTCTGTTTTCTATAGTTTTAAGTAGAAAACTACTTTGCTTATTCCTAAGCACATCTCACAACAAGTACCAGAGAGAAAGTATTTTCATAGAGAGCACTGACATTTTACCAAACTCAAACCATGACAGATATTTACCATTATTTTCCTTTGTCAGCTTCAGGAACACTAACACTGTCATCTGTTTGGCATGTTTTGGCCTCACAGAAAAAGGCAGTGAGTTCTGTCATAGCCCAGCGCAGTGCAGCCCAAAGCCAAATCGTGCTGCCTGCCAAAGCTATGCAGGGGCATTTTACCAACCATCCACTCATTACTCCAAAGGGGCAGCAGCAGGAGATGGCTCATCACTATGAAACTTCATGGCTCTGTCTTCTATCTGTATGCCTAGGTCTAGTGAGTGCCTGAAGAAAAGAAAGAGCTCAATAAACTGTCACTTGTTAATGCAAAAAGAAGAAGAAGAAGAAGAAAGAAACAGATAAGGGGGAAAATAAATGAAATTGAGTGTAATGACTTCAATGCAAACCAAACACTGTCAATACCTCTGCTGAACTGCCAGGACTTTTAGGAGCCATACATCAACAATCCATTAGTAGCAGTAGATTTTGAAAAAATCATTACTTGAAGTCCCAATGTTACGAGCAGTGACTTTCATCTCTTGTCTCAGTGGGCTAATCCCTCTTGTCATTCTTAATCCTCATCCCTGTGCCTTGTAAGCTTGATCATGTTTTCTATGTAGTCGGGTGTTCTGTCAAATAGAGATATTCAAAAGGTTCCTGAAGCCTGGTGAGAGCCCTCACCTTTACTCAGAGCTTCTTAAGTAACATTTAATTTCTCGAAGGAGTGACTGGAGCACATTTCAGAAAATGCTGCATTCTGGCTGCTGCCTGCTGGGCTGTGGATAGGAGTGAGGTATTGCCATTCCAGGGAACTAGAGGGCACTGAGGAGGAAAAACCCCATCATATTTTAGAAAAAAGAACTATTCAGACTTATTAGATGAATTATATGCCTGGCTTGGTTTTCACAGTGCTTTCAGAATTTCTGTTCTAACCTCATTTTATATTGCTTGCAATTTTCTGGTACTATCAAGCCTCTTCTACCCTCCCCCTACCCCAAAACGATTTAAGCTTTTTATGCATTTTGGGATTAACAGAGAAAACTCTTATTCACTCCTAGAGAAATTTAATACTTTATCCCATCCCAAGGAAGCAGTTTGGTGAGAAGGGGAATATACAAACTTTGACTTCCTCACAATTCTTATCCTTTTGGATTATAGGGCATTTCTTAATTTCTTGATCACAAAATATACATGACCAGCATTAGCTATGAGGCATGTTATGGTTTTAAAACGGGGTTTAAAATCTTATTTCTGTCATAAAGTTGCTGAAGCAATGGAGGGGACTTGTGAGTTCTTTTCTGCCCCCAGCCCTGGATGGGAGAGGCAGTGCTCCTGTAGAGTGAATGTGCAACATGCAAGTGATGAAAATGTACCCTTTTTAATTCCCATCTCCTTTTTCCAATTGAATAAAGGAACAAAGCAAATCAAGGTGGAATTCTCAGACCAGCTACCATAAGAAAAATCTCTGCTATTTGTAACAATTACACTATGGATATATGTAGCACAAAAAAGTAATTCACTGGGTAGAAAATTCATTGCACTAGTCTGCAGTAAGGCACAAAAATTTGACTTAAGAGCACATGTTTTCTTTATGTTTGTCATTAGAGATACTTAATGTCAAAGAGATGTGTGGAGATAACTTTGTGCTCAGAAGGTACTGCTGAATTTGCAAAGAATTGCAAATATGTCAATGAATTTACATTGTTTGCTTCTAATAATTTGCTGATCTGTTGTCTCAATGTCAGAGCAAATTCCTCTTGAAAGAGGAAATTTACACCAGTTAGTCTCTAACACCCTGTGACAAGTATCACTTTTGCCCCATTTTTGACACCTTGTGGAAAGCTAAACCTATTAATCTCATAATCAATTATTACTCACCTGAAAATACACCACTGATAGCTCCACTTTCATCTGTCTGCACTTTGCATTCACTGTTTATACATCTCCACTGTCAGACTCAGTAATTAGTGTGTGGATTAATGAACATCAGCTGAAGCAAGGGCTGAGAGTCCAAAGCCACCACATTAAATACAAAGACAAGATCCCATTCAATTAAAAAGTTGTTTGCACAGGCATCTTAAAGTTTTGGTTTTCATTCTCTCCCTCCCACAGTCCCTTGAAAGGTAAAAAGAGATTAGTATTTTAGAGAATTTCTCTAGTGATGCCTAATGTTTTGTTGTAGAGAAAGGACAATTATAATTGACTTAAGCACTGTTGCATTGTTGGTTTTTTTTTTGTTGTTGTTTTTTTTTTTTTGGTTGTCTTTTTTTTTTTTTTAATAGGATAGGCACCATTTTTATAGAGAAATACGAGTTTCAAAGCAATGGAGAAGAAATCCCTTAACCTTGAGGAATGAATATCCATGGGATACCCCATCTTGTGAGCACAGAGCTGCAGCAGTGAAAGGCTCTGCATTGTCCTGTCACTCAGATGTCCACTCCTGTGTGACAGTGACACTGTGGTTGCAAACCTTGGTCAGAAGTATATGAGCAAAAAGAGAATTCAGACCACACACATCTCAGCCTGGGCAGAATTGATGCATGTAGCTGCTGAATTTCCTTTTTTACTGTTACTTGTTTATCTACAGATAAAATTGTAATATCCATCTGATCAAAACAAATCTCACCTTTAAGCACTTATCGGTCCTTAGTTAGAAAATCCAGAAGGGCTGCTACAGGCAAGATTACACTTATCTCCTCATCTGCTTGTTGCCCAGCAAACTACCCCTGTTTAGTTTAATTCATAGTCTGGGGGTGTGTTTTATACTCCTCTTTAACTGCTGAAAGGCTGTTGTGCCAACTCTGGAGCTGCAGTTCTGAAAACCATTTGTGAAGACAACAAAGACTTCTTGGATTCAGTTATTTTTACCTCCACCACTATATTTAATTGCTGAAATGATGAGACAATTTAATTATAACCAACCATGCGAGCCTATAAAGCATTTGAAAGGTAGTCCCAGGTTCAAATCCATTTTCCTCCTTTGTTTCCTATGCACAGTACAGCAGTGCAAATCCTGAAGGGTACGTGGTGCATCTGTGAAGCCTTTTCCTTTGGGTGAAAGCTGGTGAGCAGAACCAACTCAGCCACACTACAAGCCCAGAAATGGGGATTCATATGGAGGAAAAGAGTTGCTGGTTCAAGTACCTTTTTCAGGTATTAACCACCTCCAGTCTGAATTTATCAGCTCACAAAAATACAAGTTACAGATGCCTCCTTGGCCAGAATGAACAATTTGTGCCATAGTAGCCACTCTGACTGTGGTATTTCTTTTTGTTAACCCGAGCCCACATTTAAATTATAAAGTTATTCCACAATTCAAAGCTTAGTGCCTAGAGCTACTTTCTGTGCTATAGAAAGCTACACTGTGATTTTCATGAAGAATAATACTTGTATTGTTTACAGAGCAGGGCTGGAGACAGCTCTGCTCACTACCACCTGCAGGCACTGAAAATTAGAACAAGTACATGCTTAATCATTTACCAAGAAAATGGAACAGTTACAACAGTTACAATAACAAAAGAAAAAAAAAAAGGCAAAAAAAAAAAAAGGCAATATGCTACAAGAGTGTCAAACATCAGCACTTTTTGACCTAGCTCTCAATGAGTTGTTTCTCAAGCAATGCCCTTCATTTGGTAGGAGAGACATTTTTGTTTGCTGGCGACTCAGAGGCAGCTAAGACAATTTAGTGAGAGTCAACCTGACAGCCAGTAGAACTCCCCTTCTAGAAAATAAGAACAACTGCATTTTGATGAGAGCAGTGTGCTGAATTGTAGCATTATTTCTGTATGGCAGTCCAGGAAGGAAAGGGACTGATAATTCTTTGGCTTGGGTTTAGTACAAGGAATTGATTTGGTGAAGCAGTGACACACCTGTGAGGCCACCAGGTGTATGCCATTGTCACTGGCTGCCTCCCACACAAAGCCCTCCAGATGGGCTCCTTTCCCTTCCTGATTGGAAACCCTTACAGCAAAGGAACATTTCAATCATAAAAGAGGCTTCTTCTCCATGGACTTAAACAATACTATTCAAAGTCAGAGCCTCATTAAAGTTTTCTTCTGGTGGGTTTTTGGTGAAGGTAAGTGAATCTCAGGGCAGCACCAAAAGGAATCTGAGTAGGTCTGAGTAAATGAGGTAGAATAAATGCATAAATATTTCTAATTGTTTCACTTGTTTGCATCTTTATTAGTTGAGTTGCTAATGGAAAGCAAAATAAATACAATGTGAATTAGATTTTATAGAGAGCACAAATTTATTCAGTTCATATGCACCATATCCTGAAATAAAATGCATCCAATGTATTTGCTGCCTCTTAAAAGTACAAATAAACAGCCACAAGTATCTTATTAACTATGTTACAAGAATTTAGGGATTCATGTCTTTCACTTTAACTTTTCACTTTAACTCTTATATGTAAAGGTAATATTTCTCTTATTTCTCTTAAGGATTGGCATCCTTCAGGATGTACAGTTCTTGCCCCATAGCTGTCTCCCAGAACACAAGAAGCTCCTCATGAAATGCCTCATGTCCAAGAACTTGATGTTACAAATGCAAGACACTATGGGGGTGACACCATTTTATCTTTGAAAACTCCTTCTCATGTGCTCCAGGGTGTGGACTGCTGTGGTTGCCAAGCACCAATCAATATCCACTAATATCTACTTCCCTGATCATTCCAGACCCAGACAACCATCAAATCCATGCTTTCAAAGCATGTTGGATGCATTTTACCCAGGGCAAGCAAGAGCTTCTGGTATTGCATACTGCCAAAAATGTCCCTCCAAAGGAAACCAATTTGGGACTGCTACAGGCAGAGAAGAAGGGAGGGAGCTGGCCCTATGAATTTGTGTCACCCATTTCTACAAATTTCTCCAGGAAAACTGCCTCTTGATTCCCAAGAGTCTCTCACCAAAGGCCAGATGCTCAAGCAAATCCATGGATAAAGCAGTTCATGGCAGGATCATCTGGCAGAGGCGCTTCCCAAGGGTACAGCTGCACCACCAGCACGCTCCCAAAACCAACCCCAGCCCACAAGGAACCTGACACTGGCCCTGCAGCTCCTGCAGTGGCTTATCCTGGCATTGCTGAGCAGGCTGGGGTGAGCTGTGCCCTTGTTTTCACACCTCCTTGCTGTGCTGAAGCAGCAAAATTGGAACCGTTCTCTGTCGCAGACATCTTTTATGAAAAATCCTTTCCTTAGGGTTTTTCCTCCTGAGAAGCTGAGAGGCCTCAGGAACAAAATGTAAACATTGATTACCTGCTGCTGTGGAGTGCAACAGGCGGATCTGTGATTGGCCCATGTTGATTTGTTTGTAATTAATGGCCAATCACAGCCCAGCTGGCTCAGACTCTCTGTCCGGAGACAGAAGTTTTATCATTCTTTCTGATTCTATTCTTAGCTTAGCTAGCCTTCTGATGAAACCTTTTCTCCTATTCTTTTATGATAGTTTTAATATAATAGATATCATAAAATAATAAATCCAGCCTTCTGAAACATGGAGTCAGATCCTTGTCTCTTCCCTCCACCTGAGCTCCCTGTGAACACTGTCACAGTTCTCCAGCTCCCTCCTAGCTCGTGTGAGCTATTTGTGACCAGAGGAATGTGAATCCTCCCCAGAGGAGCAGGCAGTGGGTGTCTCAGCCTGTCTCTTTGCCACCTGCACAGGTCAGTGCTAAGCCCCTTCCTCACCCTGCTCTCTTTGGGTTCTTATGGCTGCATGGGAGCAGAGCTCACACCATCACACCCACTGTGACCATGGGAGGGTAGCAGCAGACACCAGACCCTGCAGCACACACAGGCCATCATCATCTTTGTGCTGGCCTTCACAAAGGCTGTGCTCTCATTGTTCCCTAGCCTAAGGAATGGGAAAGAAAGGAAAAACCTGTAAGTGCCTAAATGAGACATGCAGGACTCCAGGGGCTCTCTAAAATGCCATTTATCCTGTTTAAGAGGCTACAGCAGTCCAGGGCTGTGGGTGACAGAGCTGTGCCCACAGCTGTTAGCTCCAGCTGCAGACAGGCCTGGAGACCCTTTGGTTTTGGTTACAATGCATTATATACTTTCCTTTGCTGAGCATCTTAATGCAGTAGAACCAATCTATACCTTAACTTTTACCTATAGCCTGTCATAACTACTGTAATTACCATATTCATGTTACTGTTCTCCAATCACTAAAAGTTAGTACATTACAGTTTAAGCCAGAAGTTGCTTTTCAGTTTTCTTGCAGTGGAAAATTCTGAGACCTTTTTTCTACTTGCAACATTGGCATGTTTGTTTGCCTGCGCTATCTTCCTGCTTGGTAAAAACATCTTCTTGTTTGGGGTGGGTTTATCCTTTGCTCTAAGCCATAAAACCCCCTTCTAACTAACATACCCTTAGCCTCCTTGGTTATCCAGTAAGACTGGCTCAGCAATTCTTTTCTTCTATATCAAGACTTGCTTCCATCTCTATTCCTTCTTCAGATTCTACATTCAAAAATCTTTCTGCCAAGCAAACACATCTGTGAGACTTTCTTGTCAAACTTTCATCCTTCCCAATAAAAACCTAGTAGGAATTATGTGTATCATGACAAGCACAAGCATACAGGGAGACACAATGAGCACTTCCTGTTAAATAAAAGCCTCTGCATTTTGTCTCAAGTGGGAGTCCAAATACTGAGCCAGCCCCAAATCTTGTATATTGTGTGGGAAATATTTTGTCTTCAGCATTCTCTGAGTCACTCCCATTTTGGCATTGGGAAGAAGCAGCACTTTGTGATAAAACATCCCCCAAATAATTCAGGGAGCAAATGCTGCAATTGTTATGGAAAGGGGAGAAAAAAATGCTCAGAGGAGACTTGATTCTCTTTTTTCTTGGCCATGTGGTTTACTGGAAAAAAAAAAAAAGGTTTTGTTCACCTGGTTCACCCTGCAGTAATGCCAAAATCTCTGCATTACTGATACATTCATCAGAACAAAGAAAAGGCTTTTGAGACTTACACGAGTCTGTGGTAATAAATGGGTCAGTCTGGGTTCAGAGTCAGGATCTGTGCCCAGCCAGTACAGCTTCAGCATGCTTGGGGAACAAAAAAAAGAGAAAATATGTATAATACATCCAAATAAAGGCTGCTAAGAGCCCTCCTTATTTCCTGAGAGAAGGTAAGAGCCTAGAGGGGTAGAAATAAATTAGGTAAAAATTAATGGCTTTTTAAATTCTAACTAGTAAGCATATCACCCAGGGCTAGGCAAAATGCTCAAAAGAAAAATCCCCAAACTAAACTGAAGCCCTATGATTTTTGTTTTTCAGTAGCTGGGAATACTAATGCAAGAGCTCAAGGCAAATACATTAATCCCCCCCTAGCTATGCAGAAACAAATTGTTATGTTCAGCACTGCTTTCTTCAATGCCATTTTAACAAGGGTTTTTTTTTCCCACTAGATTCCCCTCAACAATAAAATTTAATTTCATTTAAATAAAAAAATAATGCCCCAAACAAACCCCAGGAAAGATGGACATTAATTAGAAAGCATTTAGTTCCTGCCTTTGAGATAGTTACATCTTTTTTACAGTTTGAAATACAGATTTTTTTTTCACCTGTGGTCTCACCAGTGAGATGCTTGGAGTTCAGTGGCACTGAAACAGGAGGACCCAAGCATGACAACAGTGCAAGGTTTTCCCTGCAGCAGTGCAGGTGCACAGGCAGAGCAGGCAATGGTCCACCAGCAGTCAAAGCTAAGTGTGGCAACCAAGCAAACATGTGCTCTATTGCCATGAGTGCAGAAAAACCTATTTAATCACCTCTCTGATAAACCTGATTTCAGTGAGACATCATAGAAGACTGTCCTTGAAAAATGAGGCAGTAGGGTTAAGGAGTGAAGGTGTTTGAGTCCCTTTCTGTTTAGAGCCACCTGCAATGCTGACACTGCCCTTCCCAGCATTGCTGGAGGGTGCTGACATTTCCAGTATGGATAATATATTAATTTAATATATGGATAATATATTAATATATAAGTAATAACATTTAGGTTGTTATATTTCCTTATGAATAATGTATTAATATTTTATATATATAAATATAATATATGTGTAAATAAAAATTTAAATATAAAAAAATATATATTTATATAAAATAAATATAAATGAAATTATTATATAAAAATATATGCAAAGAAATATCTATTTATTTATATAAATATATATTTATATAATATATATTATATAAAGAAATATATAAATGAAATATATTTATATATTAATAAAAATTTATACATATAAATAAAAAATATATAAATAAAAATATAAAATGCAAAGGCAAGCTATTGTAACACAATTTGTCCTGATCATTTCTTAGTTACTAGAATCAAGAAGAACCTAACAAGAAGGTCTAATCAGCTATCATTTTGTTTGGGTGCTAACATTTCTGTATGGATAATGTATTAATTTAATATATGGATAATATATATATATAAAAATTTAAAATGCAAAGACAAGCTATTGTAACACAATTTGTCCTGATCCTTTCTCAGTTACTAGAATCAAGCAGAACCTAATAAGCAGGTCTAATCTGCTATCACTTTTCTGTTATCTGACTTTGGCTTGCATGAAATTTCTCATGTAGATGAGAAGATAAAACACATTACAGCAATCCATCCCAACAGTTTTGTAAATGCAAGACAAAGCTAAGAAAAACAAGCCAACCAAGAAATAACCCTCAATAAAATGCTTCCCATGCTTTCTTTCTGCAAAATAAGGTTACAGAAAATGCAGCAGCTCTCCCTTTATTTCTGTGTTATTTGACTTGGGAGATTCCACAAGACATAAATCAGATTCATTTTTTTTAGAATGAAGATCAGTGTTCTTGATCTTTTTAAACCCTGTACCATCTGCAAAGCTATCCAGAAAAATCAACTGGCACAGAAAACCTCCCCCATGCTGCAGTTCATTCCTTCCCTCTTTCCCTGTGATTACAGAGGAAGTCTAATTTACTACAGAAAAAAAAATTATCAGAAACATAGAGTGCACCAATGAACTTCACATTAGTGGGGCTTTTAAGAACATTCGTGCTTTCAAAAGTGCAGAGAGAGCCAGGCTCAGATGAGACCTCTTGAGGGGAATGTGAAGAAGGATGCTCTTCAAAACCTTGATTTAATACAACATTTCCCTCAGATCAGAAAGTGCAGGTGAAATATCTGACATCAAACTAGCAGGAGATGGGCAAAGCTACAGTAGCTGAATATGGTTTCAGACCTAAAGGAGCGGCACAATTCATAGGAATGTTTTTCTTTCCTGCTTTCTGAAGAAACCCTGTGAATAGCAGCAAGTCTCTACTGATGTGGAGCATTCCCTGGACTAGGAACAGGTGTGCAGCAGTGGGGAAACCACCCTGGTGAGATTGTCTGAAAATCTTCTGAGGATCCCATGTGCTCCAGGCTCCTCCTGCTCGCAGAGAAACCTCTCCGTGGGCACCAGCTCTGCAGGAGTCTGCTGACCCAATGGCACCACTACGGCACTTCAAAAAAAATATTGTTCAAATTTTTGTTTCCCATCATCACTGCAACTAAGTTTGAAAATGTGAACTGGAAAGGGCTGAAGCCTTTGCCTGCGCCTTCAGAAACTTGATAAAAAGAACCCCCAAACTTCTATCAAATACTTTATTGAAAGAACTATAAAGGAGCCATTGCAGTTATGGGAGAGGAGGAAACAAAAATGATGCAGGATAATCACATGTGCACATGTCTGCTCTCCCCAGCCATGATCTGTGTGCTGCCTTCCTCCTCTCCCCAGGCACAGCTCAGCACTGACCAGTCCCTCAGTGGAAATCCTGCCCTGATTCTCTGCTCCCAAAACTTCCACAATATTACACTCCTCAAAGGCTGAGATTGGTATGCCCATGCATCACACACCAATAATCTGGAAGCAATACATATTTTTGCACAATTCATGGCTGGTTATTTGCTATATCTTGAAATGACTAGCAAGGATTTTGCATTTCAGGAGGAAGAGATTCATTTAGCTGGTAAGGCCAGTGTGGTTGTCACAACAGTGTGGATCAAATGTAGCCCTGGGGTGAAAATATGCAAGTACATTAACTCTGCATTATGTTTTCCTCTATGGGAGAAGTCTTGTTATTTATACAATACAATTAAGGCATATGCCCAACCATGCTTGTAACATAAATATTTTAAGATGAAGGAAGAAAGACAAAAACAAAAACTCACTGTCAGTCAGCAAACAGCCTCAGAAATGAAAATAAACTTAAAACTGTGTAATTTTCCCAGATGAAAAGCACATCATGAAGTGAAACCTGATGGAAAAAAAAAAAAGCAAAGAGGCAGGAAAACACCTCTTCTCACCCAGCATTTTGTTATGAAATATTAAGATCTAGTAAATGCTTAGACAATTCCAAAACCTGAAAACGACAAGCCACATAAGGGACAAATATTTTCAACTTAGTGCATTCCACTCCAAGTGCTCTGCATGTCAGAAGGGAATCACTTGTGAGGGGAATGATAAGTGTGAAGAGACCTTGGGTTTTGCAGCTCTGGGCAATCCCAACTCTTAGAATACAAACTGGTGTGATAGGTGCCAGAGCTGCAGAAACCAAGGACTAATTGGTTTAGGCTGTACCCTGAGCCTGGCAGGTGTATTTGGTACATGATGATTTTAGCTGAATTCCTCTTATTTTGCATCACAGGTCATGCTTAAGTCAATTCCCTACCTGTGGGCTATAATTCAGAACACAAACAAGTATTTATGATTGACGGAAAAACTGATAGGCGGGTGGTAAACCCAGCATTCCTTGCCTTCATTTTTATTTATATTGAATTAGTACCCAAAAATTCCACCTCCAATTATGACTGCTGCTTTTTCAAGGGAACAGCTGCAGTGAGGAATCCTTTTTTGCTTTGAAAAATTTTAATAGAAAAAGTAATAGCAGTGAAAAAAGAAGTCTAAATGGAACAAAGTCCTTTCATAACAGCCTGTTGTTTGCTTAGAGATTTTTTTTTCTTTTTATTATAGTTTTTTTATTTTCAGAGAACACTTTATGTTACAAAAGCCAAGATCCCTTAAACTAGGAAGACCTTGAGATGAAGCATATAAAAATATTTGTTCATTTTCTCTGTGAAAATGGATGGATAATGATGACTTGAACTCTTCCCTCATCAAGATTTATATTTCTAGTTTCACTCCCAAAAGAAAGGTTCACACCACAGGCTCCATGTTGACATCACTTGGTGCAATACAGTGCTGCAGTAATTTAATTGCTACAGTAAAGGAACCATAAAAGCTTAGCCCTTTTGGGTTTTGCTTTGTTTGTTCTGTCTTCCAGTTGAACTATTGGTGAAGAATGTGCAGCAGGCTGGGAGAAAGGAGAAAAAAGTGAAGTTTAAAAGAGAAATCAAGCTTTTGGTTAGGAAGGTTTGGTCATTATGTCATTAGCCATAATATTTTCAGGGCAAAACCAGCCCAATTTGTCCCTGACCCCAGACTGTTCATCCTGGCAAAAGCCACTATGGATCCAAAAGTGAGTCTCGTTATTGAGCCTTCCATGATTCTGTGCTACGATTTTCCTATCCCTACTCTTGGTGTTATTTAAAGAATACTGTCCTGGTTTTCTGCTGGAACAGAGTGAATTTTTCTCCCTTGTAGCTGTATTTGGATTTTGGGTGACAATAGCATGTTCATAACGTGCTTTAATTGTTGCTGGACAGTGCCTAAACAAAGTCAAGGACTTTTCATCTTGTCATGCTGCCCCACCAGCGAGCAGGCTGGGGATTCCCAAGATTGTGGGAGGGGACAGCTGACTCCAAATGGACAAAAGACATTCCATACCAAATGATGTCATGCTCAGCCTGTAAACTGGGGGAATGCTGCTGCTTGGGAACAGGCTGGGCATTGGTCAGCTGGTGGGGAGAAACTGTCTTTCATTTGCATCACTTGGGTTTTTTGGGTTTTATTTCACTGTCTTTTTGCAACTTTTCTTTAAAATTCATTATTTTAATTTTTTTCAGTTATTGCACTGTTTGTTTCTCAACCTGCCCATTTGCTCACTTTTACTCTTCTGATTCCCTTCCCTGTTCCTCCAGGGGAGAACTGAGAGCATGGGGCTGAGCTGCTGGCTGGAGTTTGACCATGACAATAATCCATGTGTAATCCTGGCCAGATTTCACATACTGTGAGGAGGAAGGGAGTAGCTGGGGAGGGACACCTTTTGCACATCTCTACATGAGCCAGTCTGAGCACTTCTTGTATGAGTTGAAGCTCAGGAATGACAAAGCCTTTGCATGGCAAGGGGAGTGGAATGAGCACAAGATCAAAACCTTACCCCTGTGGTGGCTGGAAAGAAAACTGTGAGCAGATATCAACAGGTGCTCCTGGAATCCTGTGTGGGTCTGGGCTCTGGGGGTTCTACCACAGTCCTGGCTTTCTGAACTGGGAAAAACCCACCTGTCTTAGCTTGTGAGCCAGCATAAAGCAAAAGCTGCATAAGGAATTCCATAAGGAATCTTTGACTGCCATGTTCACTCTCTTACAGCAGTTAGCCTTCAGCCTCCCCAGTTTTCTTCCTCCTTGGTTTCCAAACCAGAAGACTGTCTTGCAAACATCGCATTCCCACTGTGCTCCCAGGTACAGCATCAAGGGAAAGCTGCTTTTGCTGGCTCCCTCTCTTTAGATCCCAACCGTCCTGGTCAACAGCTTGCTGCCACAAGGTTTGCTGGCTAGGGAACAGCTGCAGGGACAGCCGGCATGACACTCACTTTTTGTGCTTCACTGCTGCATGGGGCAGTGTGGAAAAGGAACTAGCTCATCCAGGGACACGTGGAGCTCAGTGGAACAACCCTAATTTCCAAGGTGGCCTGCTACAGTCATATTTTCTGGAAAAATCCCTTCACCCAGATTAAAAAAAATAAACAAACCCCTTCACCCAGGATTTTTCTCCTGGGAAGCTGAGAAGCCTCAGAGAAAAAGGAAAACAATAATTATCTGATTTGCTTCTCCTGTGTTTTGCTCCTTTGGAATGTGTTTGGACATTGTTTACCAACAGGTGGTTGTTTCATTGGTTTCATGTGAATTATTTTGACTCATTGGCCAATCAGGATCAAGCTGTGTCGAGGCTCTGGAAAGAGTCTCGAGTTTTCATTATTAGCTTTTTAACCTTCTGTAAATATCCTTTCTGTATTCTTTAGTATAGTTTAGTATAGTACTCTTTAATATAATGTAGTATCATAAAATAATAAATTAACTTCCCAATAACATGGAGTCACATTCAGCATTCCTTCCTGCCACGGGGCACCCCACAAATACAACAGTGGCCCCTCAGCACTGCAGCTCTGCCTGGGCACACAGCAGGACTGTGCAAAAGGCTGAGCATTGTTTGAACACCACTACCTGCTATGGCACAGGCAGGGTGGTCCCTAAACAAAAGCTTTTCCCTCTACAGAAAAAAACCTGAGAAGTGGATTCCTTCTGTAACAAGGAAAATCACTCCACCTCAATTACTCTCACTTATTCCAGAGGAAACAAAGTGGCAGAGGATGAGGAGAAGGCTGGGGTTGCTGCTACAAGAAGTGGTCTGTATAGCTGCCACTGATGTGGTTTTAGAGACTGTTGCTAAAGCTAAGCTAGACCAAATAATCTATCCCTGAAGAAGAGAGAGCTTTGAGAGTGACCTCGAAAGTGAAAGCTGCCATCAACCTAAATTCAGTGCCTGCAGGTGAATTCTGCACTTGTCCATCCAGACCAATTCTAACTCAATATTAGGGCTCTTGTTTCCAAAGCTATTGAAAGCACCTCACTCTGAAGCTACAGAAATGTTGTCAGAGTCTGCTGCAAATTTGTGTGAAAGCCTGAGCTGAACTGTCCCGTTCATTGGACAGGAAGGAGACACAAGGGGCAGAAACACAAGCTGCCTCCTGATGGCTGCATCACTGATTTCTCAGGCAATCTCTTAATAGGGTTTTATTTGACATATCTAGGTTAATTTTTTCAGCAGATAGGTTTTGGTTACAGAAACATTAGTTAGAGGAGAGGCTAGGGGTCTGAATGAGCAATGTGGTGCCTCATGTCACCAATAGTAGAGCAGAACACCAAAAAGATACCCATAAACAGAAACTTTTTCAGTATTTGAAACAAGACAGGAGCGCTTCTCTTTTGAGTGGGAAACACACACTAAGAATGATGTGCCAGTGTTGTGGATTTTATATTTCTCAGTAACACAGTAATATCAAAGGAATTGATATGAACGAATTTCCTTGATTTGAAACTGGATTATTTTTACATGCACACACCAAGGAAAAGACCTTTTAGGGATGAGCTTCTTGATGAGATTTCATTAGAGCTGTTAAGCATTATTTGCTGTTTAAGATAGAATCAGTAGAGTCACCATTGCTATATGAAGATCGTGAAGGAAAGAATCAATTCTGATTGCAAAAAGAAGCATAAGGGTTTTTGGTATTGATAAGTTTAGGTGTACATGAGAATTTGCTTTTCCATGTGTCCTCTTTTGTTAGGCATGGAAACTGGAGTCTGCAGATTTCAAGAGGATGAAGGTAAAGGCACAGTGATAAGCAAGTGGAAACAACAGAGATGCAAATTTTAAATGTGAATCCAGTCCATGATTTAATGCCATGGGACTCAAATCATAAGCACTTACAATGAGAATGGGTCAGCAAGATAATTCAGAGAGCATCTATTCCCATGAGCTACAGAGAAGTTTTTTTGTTTGCATGTTCACTTGTTTGTTTTTTTTTCAAAACCTCATTACAGGGAAACATAAGTTACAACATCCTTACTGATTATTAGAGGAGAGCAACAAAGGGCATATCTGTTCTCTGTTCAATGATCCATGCAAGCAGAGCAATATCCACAGCAAGAAAACTAAGGCTGTAAGAAGCTGAGATGGCCAGTACAGCAAATATTTTTAAATGAATATAGTTAGGGCTGAATCAAGGTGACCTATGAAGCCTGCTCCAAAATACATTCTCTCAGGAAACAGAAACTTAAGCCCCTAACACTAACACAAATGCTAACCCCGATCCTGATCCTAATGTCACACTAATCCTAACCCCTAATCCTAACCTTAAACCTAACACTAACCCTATCTCTAACCCTAGCAGGCTGTCCCAGTGTTTCAGGTGCAGATGAGAGGCTGCCCAGGGGATGTAATAACCACCAAGACCTTCCTATGCTGGTACATTTGTCTGTGAGCAAAAAAAAATAAATATATGGAATTTTGGAGGTGGAACCCATATCTTGGTAACAGGCTCCCAGAAGAGAATGATGGTTCTTTTCCATAGGCAGGGAAACCTGCAGCCCCAGAGTTTCAGGGGAATAAATGTTTTCATGTATGTTAAAGCTATAATTTTTGTATAGTAAATGGGATTTTTAGGGCTATACTGAATTTATACAGACTATAAAACAGGAAAACATTGCTCAATGCTCTTCATGAAGAAACCAGACAGAATGCCCAATTTTGTGTTTTCTTTTGTTCCTGCATGCACCACATCAAAAAGACCACTTTCCCCAATTTTCACTTAAAAAGGTGTGCTACTTCTAGAAACAAGAGGTAACTGATCGTGGCTCCAATGTCTCTGGCACTAGGAAGGAGAAAGTGTTCTCATTGCTGAAGTCTTTTTGCAGTAAATTTTCAGCTTGGCTGGAGGCTGCTCACCTGTTTTACATGTGCAAAGGAAATGATAGCCTGCAGCAGTCATCCTCCAGCGTCTGAGCACTGCCAAGGTACAATGTGAAGATTTGAGATTCATTAGGCCATGGATGCAAAGAGGGGCTCTTGTAGAAAGATATCCGGGAGTGGTGGTGGTGGCATGTAAAACTTGAGAGGAAGATCACAGGCATTGCTACTCCTCAAGCAGAGAGGAACTGTCTTTGCAAAGGGTAAATCTCATTTGTGCAGGAGACAGACTTCCTTGAGGGGCTTTTACAAGGCTGTGAAGAACAACCCTGCAGCATCAACATTTTCGACTCTATCACAGGCTTCAACATTTTCTGCAGACTTCCAAGAGAAAACCAGATTTCAACCTGTCTTAATGAATTGGACATATGTATACCACACAGAAATCTAATAAAACCCAGCCAAGAAGTGAAGAGGGGAGAGGATGAAACATGTAAGAGGCATCAGTGACATCTCTCAATATGCTGCTGAAAGGCTCAGGAACTTCAGTGGGGGACACAGAGTCACTCAGAAATCAGAGACAAGAGGGGACCCCGGAATTTCACTTCTATGGAGAAAATGAGAAACACAGCACCACACACCAATGTGTTTTCAGCCAGGTTTGGAGGAAAAGGGAGATATCAGCATGGAAATAATCTGCATCTACTATAATTTTCTTCTATGATTTTCAACCTTTCATGCAGATATAAAGGACAAAGGTTTTTTTTTTTATTAAAAAGACAGTCAATTATATATTGAACACTGTAATCTAATATTTTTTCCAACTTTCGAACTCCACGTGGTTCTGTTTAGGTGAATATCTGACTTCTTTATGATCCATACTTCTTTACTTCTGTTAGCTGATATGGCCTCTGAGCACTTATGAGCAAGTGTCCCTAAACTGAATTCATCAGGGATGAATTGGGGTAACCCAGGAATTTTCCACTGGGTCATGGACAGTGATTTATAGAACAAATTTTTAGATTTATAGATGTTAATGGACCAGATGTTTTGGTTGCCAGAAGAGAACAGTTCAAACACAGTGTTTGGGAGGGACCTGCTGCAACCTACAAGTAGCATAGTTTAGAGCATTCTTGATGTAGGAGCGTGAAATTAATAAAAAGAAATAATTTTTAAATTTTGTACCATTGTGTGATTCTAGACAGGGAAAAAAAAAAAAAAAAAAGCCCAACCCAAACACAAACAATCAAAAAACCCTGCAGAATAACAGGTTAGTATCATTCCTCCTTATTGCTTTTAGCTCCATGCAGGTACTGTTTACACTGCCAACATTACTTCTCAGAGATGAGGGGCTACAACCTAGAGGATATTGTGTCTACAAGATTTTGGGTCCATCATTCCCCACTTTGTAACAATTTCCCCCCTCTTGTGCTAACAGTGACAGTGCTGGCACCAAGCCTGGCACAAGACACCTAAAGAGCAGGCTCACTGCATCCATCTGTACCACTGTCCACCACAGAGAGTTTCCCATGCTATCCCCAGAATTTCAAGGAGGGACATGGAGCTGCATGTGAAAAGAGAGAGTTACAATTTCCTTTATGAGGTAAAGGCCCTTTTTGCTTCTTTATTTTTTTCCCAACATTTAATAAGATGCTTCTGTAGTATTATCTGGCAATGAGTAACCTGTGCTACTGTTTTGTACAATGATGTTTGCTTAAATCTCCATTGCAGCACTTCCATGTGTGCATTCATGCACACAAATACACCACTAAGTTTTTATAGTGATGTGTGCTAGCTAAAAAACATCAGACCTGCCACTGCTTTGGGAACTACAATTCTCTTTCCTTTCCTCTCATTTGCCTCCGGGCACTCTGTAACAAATGTCTTTAGAACTTCATCTATCCCTCAGATATTCTGCAAGTGTTTTACCTGTACACAAATTTTCTCCTCTGCTTTGTGGGATTAAAAAAAAAAAAACCTCTCCATGTTTTGTCAGTAAATGCCCAAAACCTCACTTTATGCTTATGTTGGCAAGAGTTTCCTTGAAAAGATCAGCCTTTGCAACAAGTAAAAAACCTTTCTAGAAACAACAATTCAGCTGCAACACTGAAAAATCAAGAGACAACAAGAAGGAACAAATTACTTGGAGTCTGAAAGAAATCCCAAATACAGAACTCAATTCAGTGATAAATCTCAAGCTCATCCAAAAAAAAAAAAATGGAGCACAAAAAAAACCCAAACACTGTGAACTGGAAATCTATACAGACACTTCAAACCAACCATGATCCCCCTAATTTTCCAATCATCCTGATTATTATAATCTGCACCTCCAGAGTTTTCTTTCACTAATGCATTATCAAGTACAGCAGTTTTTTCTTGTTTATTTTGGAACACAGCTGTTGTGCTAATTTATCCTAACAGATAATGTGATCACTGGTATGTCTCACCCACAACCTACAGAACACCATGAGGAAATGAAAGCAGGTGAAAGCAGGTATGCTATAATTTATCTTTTTATCCCTGCAAAATGATTGCTATAAGTTGCAAAAAAAAAAAAAAAACCATAACAAACAAACCAACAAACACACAACCCAAAAAAAGGAGCAACCAAGACATTACACACTTCAGGATTACACAATTCAGGACTGTAAAGGAAAATAGATGGTAAGAGGGACAGAAGATGACAAAATTCAAATCTAGTTGGTCCTTATCCAGCTGTGGAGGGTTTTGTCACCTTCTGCCTCCTACAGCAAGCCTGTAGTTAAAGGATGCTTCAGTCAAGCTACAAACCCCAGTCCATAGTGATTTCCCTATAGGCTTTGATGGCAGCACCTCCCCAGTGAGCAGGGCTGTATGTTTAGAATCCATCTCATTTTGATGCCTTTCTCCAAACAATGACTGATGGGAATTTACTCTTTGTGCTCTATCAGTGTTTTCTTGGGCCAAGGGCAGGGCATGTCACCTGTAATATCACTGCTGATTTAACACTTGTAATTACAGGTAATAATAATAATCATCATCACCATCATAACCCACTATCATCATGACCTTGAGGCCGTTTGCCTAGGTAACCAGCCTCTCTCTTAAGCTTCTTCCAGTTATTTTTGGCTGAACCCAAAGCCCAAAGTGGGCAGGAATCACTCCATCCAGTGTTTTATGCTTTGACTCCAGTGCAAGTTTTGGAGAATGCTGTTAATAAATATCTTAACCCTTAGAGAGTTGTCATGCAGAAAAAATGATTATTCTGCTGAAACTGCACAGATGAACACATACAGGAATAAAGAATAGGCTCTAGTTATTGCACATGGTTGGATAAAAAATATGCCTTCAAGAGATATGAATATCTCAATCTAGACCCCAGCTTTGGAGGTTTGCAATATCATTCACTGCTGGTTTTACAAACAGAAAACAATAGTTGTAGGGTAAAAATCAGACTGAACACAACATAGGACATATTACAAGGCTGGAAGTAACTTTTTACTTAGATAGCTTTCGTGGATAATAAAGACAGGCAATGGATTGTGACTGACATGTTTGTGACCTCTAAAAGTTTGCAAGTAGCTCTTAAGACCAAGGGAGCATTCTTCTCTGTACAGTATCACAGAAATAGCTTCATTTTGTTAACTGGCTCTCCATTCATGAAAACTAAAAGAAAAACCAGATAGGCAAGGGAAGAAAAATCAGTCATTTAATGGCTTACCTGATCTTTCACTGTTTGCTCTGTATACACTGGGGTTTTTGGCAAGGGAAAAACTGATCAAGAAAAAAGAAAAGACTACAGAAGATGGTATTTGCTTCTGGAGTGCCACAGATTCTTTATGGAGCTTTGAATTTTGATATTTTGTTTTGCCTTTGCAGAGGGGTCAATTAAAATTAAGGTGTTTAACAGGATAATGAGAAAGAGTGGTAGCAAGGGAGAAGAGAGCATATGTTCATTTATTTAAAATAATATTGTGAACTGTTCAACATATTTCAATCAGTGAGGCACGTATTCACCACATAATTTAATTAGCACTTCCAGTAGATACCATAAATGTTTCTAATGCAGATTTTTCTCTTCCATGCAGTTATAAATAGTGTGCTTATTTATAGCAGCAAACTGACCAGAAGATGGCCCCATAGTGAATACAATGCAACTTAAAATTCACTCAAGGGAATAGGCTGATGTCAAAAAGTGCAAGCTCTATTTATCAATCCTGAAAAGTACATTAGGCAAGGTCTCTCTGAGGGGGAAGAATTTGTCATTGTAGCACTCCAAATTATTTTGAAATTCATTATGAAATAGATTGAGCAGATACAGACCTAACCCCCAATCTACTTCATTACCTTAAACTTTAAAACAGAATAACTAATGCTAGCAAAAAGCTGACAGAGCCATGTTGTGTTCAAGAAGTTGTTTTCCCCAGGAAAACAAAGCTCAGCTTTAGGGGCTGACCCAATGACCACTGATGAAGCCCATTTAAAAAAAAAAAACAACTACTGGTAAATTTATCAGGATTTTGCTGCATGGTTTCCTGTGGGGTGTCCTCAGAGCAGCAGAGTCACAAACCTGTGCCTTCATTTCCAGTGCAATTCACTGGAAAGAATCAGAAACCATTTCACAGCATTTACAAAGCTGCTCCTTCCTTTACAGCTGCTGTCCTGGGATGCAGACTGAGCAGGCTCTACATTTGTTATCACCAGTGAAAACAGACCCTCATTCGAGCTGGAATGACATATGGCACTGCTCTCCTGGCTTTGTTCATGTGCAGAACATTTTACTTAGCACAATAGTGCTATGTTAATGTGATGCTATCAGAAATAAGAGGTATAATCATCTATGAAATGCAGTAGTGTAATACTTCTGGTAGATGAAACTGCTAGCTACAACAGCAGGTGGTTTTGTTGTTTTGGGTTTTTTTTTCCAAAAGCAGAAGACTAAAAAAAAAAAAAAAAAAAAAAAAATTTGAACAAAAGAGTTTTATATGACTGGAATAAATGATGGCCCTCTTTACCCCACAGCTCTGTAAAGCTCTTTATTGAAATTAAATTCTCACGCAAGGATGTAGTGTGACTTATCCTGAATATTAATAATGTTTATCACTGTACCACTTTATAGATCCAGGCAGAGCTGGAAGTTTCAAGCAAAAAGAGATGACTCCTTGCAACTGATGAAAGCCAACGGGAAGATGAACTTACCCTCATGATGTAATTTCTGTTTCACAGGTGAGTATTGCACAGATGGAATGGAACAAGTGTTCATAAGCCATGACAAGTTAGGACAGAGATGCTGGCACCAGGGTCACAGGAATGGAGAGGACAGGTGCTGATTGCCAGAAATACAATTTGGGATGGGTCAAGTCAACATAGAGGGAGATGCCTGCTTGGATAGGGGGATAGTTTCCTGCTGGATGCTGACAGCCAATATAAGCAGCCTTTAAATTAACATGTTACTCTTAATGATAACTGAGGGTGTTTTTTAAAAGGTTACTCTGAGACAATAATTATGATTTGTCTTTCTCACACACGCATCTTGACCAAGCACATGAGATATGAACAACCCATTTCATCAACACTGGGAAAAGGTGGGTCAATATTTTAGCTAACCCTAGGGAAAAACACCCCATTAAACCTCCACAAGCTCTTTTTTCCCCCAATTCTATATAGTCCACAGGGCAGCTGTGTGCCTCCATCAAAGCCACTGGCCTTTTGACAATTAAAAACAAATGTCTTCTTGAAGACATAATGAGGGTTTTTATTTTGACTCCATCCCCAGCCTTCAAGTATTGAAGCAGAGGTAATTAAGATTAATAGAATAAAGAGTTTCTACAATTAAGATATACTCTAGACAGGCAATAGCATAATGTTTATTCAGACAAGGAAGAACACTGCATCAATAATTATAAATTGAACCATTCATTTCAATTCAGAATTGGTAATATTGAAGTTGCAGTACTCACTAGGGGCACAAGGAATAATAATACCCTGCTGTCTAGACAAAAATTCTTCCTGAAGGAAGACTGTGAATCACCCCAGAGCTTTTGATCAACACATCCCAAGTGTAAGCAAACATTTCCTGAAATAGAAAATCCTTATCACTTGTCACAACATAATTGCAGCTGTTCTGATTTCAGATGACAACAGTACCTGCCTTGAAATTTCCAGAGTCCATATCCCACACAGCTGGTATGGCATAGTCTAGTGGCTGGTACTGCAATTACCCAAAATACTCCACTACCACCAAATAGCACAGACCTGATTTTCACAGGTGCCCTTTACCCTGTCACATCAGAGGAAAAATGTCACTTTCTCCTACATGGTTCATCACAGAAGGATAACCTTAAGGAAGCAGGTGAGGAGGTGCAACACCCAGAGCAGACCTTTGGAGTGCACAGGGGGGTGGGTTACCTGCTCCCCTCCATACCTGGCTTTCCTGTGTGCAGGTTTTAAGAGAAGATTATGGTGAAACAACCAGACTCTAATGCAGAAGGCTACAGGAATTTCAAAGGAATATAATCTGAAATCCAACACATGTGTTTGGAAGAATGGAAATCCTTTTGCATAATTATTGCAGGCTTCAGCACTCAGATGCTTCCCAGAGCTGGTTGCTGGCTTTTTGGATACCAGTTCTTCTGGAGGAAAAGGCTATTGTCAGGAGCTACACACTGTCTTTGGAGTGAAAAGTCAGATTAAATTTCCCCTTTGAAATTAATTTCAGGAGAAGCATCCTTAAATACTTGTCAGGCAGAAACAGTTAATTTTCTTAAAATGAAGAACAGCTCAGAAGTCCCCGTTATGCTGCACCATATTTATAAGGAATAGCACAAGAGGTCTTAAAGAGTCACATGGGTAAAATAACAGAATTTCAGACTGCCAAAGTGTCAGATTAAAATCATCTTGCTGTAGTTGACTTTGAATGTTTTTCCCTGCTCACATGCCTGTAGCTCAAGAGGAAGCCTGACTTCCATATAGTAACTGATAATTCTCCAAACTCTTTTCCCTGATACTAAAGAAAAGTCCCATACCTTCAGGAGCTTGAAAGGGAGTTTTGAAGAAGAGAGATGAAGACACAGAATGAAAAGACATTTGAAAGATGAAATTAGCATTTAAAGATGTCAAAGAGTGATGTAAAGTGAGTTGCTCAATTTCTTTATGAAGCAGTCAATAAGATCAGTTTCACGTTTTCTTCCTTTGATTCTTTGAAACATGGATTTCTTTTCCCCCTGTGATACAAGTGTTAATTTTAGGGTTCATTTAAAATTCATAAACTGAAAATGGTAATATTTGGGGGTTTTATACTCACAGGAAGAATATATTTGAGCAGTTCAGACAGCCTCAGACTTTATTCATGAGATGCAGCTAGAATTTTTATCCATTCATTCACACATCAGTACTTGTAGACACTACACTTAATCTGCCACTGCCACACCTACAGTCATCACTCAACTTTTTGTGGTTATGTTTCCCCCCAAATGTTCTGTGGCAATGATGGTTTTGTGTCTTTTATTAGCATTTCTTGAAATATATTTGCTGTCATATATTAGTTCTTCAAATTATGTGATCTGAACTGAATTTAAGCGAAGGGCACAGTTACCCTTGGATGAAAATTTGAAGTGATGAGCTTGTTGCCAAAACAGCCGCGACACCAAGCAGGAGTTACAAAAGCTCCAGGTTAGAAGAGCAGATCCAGTTCAAATTTTCCTAAGAAATCTCACATATATATCTTAAAACAATAAAACTCAATCAACAAACAAAAAAACACCACCAAAGGAACAAAAACTTTGAATCAGCTTAATCTGTGATTTGTGGCCATCTATTTAATGTCTGTTTCTTTCTGTTATATGCACTCCTGTCTCTGGTGTGTGCCTAATGGTGGTGAAAATGTGTGACACCCACAGACAACTGCAGTTGAAGAAGGCAAACAGGCCTTCAGCATCAAAAGCAGCTGCATCCCCAGGGACAAAAACCTAACTGATTCCTGCATCATTTACAGAGCTGAAGGACTTCCCTTTCTTTTTGTCCCCAAATTCCTCTAGGAAATGACATCTTGGTAGTATTTTCCTCCACAAAAGCAATGGAAAGTTTCCCCGTGAGTCATCAACATAGCTTTCTTTCAGAATTTCACTTTTCAAAGCAATGCTTTTGCAAGCCTTTGCTAAAAATACAGAACTCAAACCAAGTTACTGATAGTTTCAAAAGAGGTCACTCAATCATACCTAAGTAACATTTTTAATGAAGTATTGAGTTGTGACTAGATTACAGGAAGATGGCAGAGCAGATAGAGCATAGCATTAGAGATGCAAAGAGAAACTTTGAAAACAGAAGCTGAAATACAGCACTTTTTGTAATACTACAAATTAAGATATCAGGGAAGGGGCAAATGAGAATATTATGGGCCAGAATGATAAACTGAATCACTTAGGATGGCAAAATGCCTGAACTATTACATAATTGCATTCTTAATACATTTGAAAAATAAGAAGTGGTCTTTAACCCAGCAGCAGATCTCTAGTTACATAAAGCTACATATATCAGGATGGAGTTTACTGCAAAACCTCACAATTAAATGTGTGCCAGAAACCTAACATGTGCTACCTGCCTCTGATGAGAGGCAGCAATAAAAGCCTTTGTATTTTGTGCATTATTACTCTTTATTAGGATGCATTTCTGTTAGTCTCTGATGTAAGGAGACACACACATTGTGCTATGTCAGGTCATGTCAAGTCCCATCAAGTCCCATGTTGTAACACAGCCTGATGCAGCCTGACATGGCGCATATTAGTGCCAATGGAAAAAGTCTAAATGCCAAGCCATTTTCAATAAATACACTACATGTGCTGGTGCACAGCAAGACCCAGATGGGGATTTATCCTGCAGCTCTGCAGAAATACCAGTCATGAAGAGCTGTGGAGTTTCAGAGAGAGAGACAAAAAAAAAAAAAATTCAGGGGGCACATTCTGCAAAAGCAGACATCTATTGGCATTCATGTCCAGAGCTGTTAAGCATGATGTAGAGACTCTATGAATTAGGAAAACTTAATTATCTTGGATTAATTTATTTCCAAGACTGTTAAAATAGTCCCATGCAGGTCTGCAATAAATGTGGCAATGGAAACAGCTGTATTTAAACTCAAAATGAGCTTTCTCTTCTCCTCCACCCCAGTTTCTGTTACTCATTGCTGTTGCTCCATTAGCACCAAGGATTTTTTTTTGGGTACATCCTAGTCACTTTCTTCAGTGATGAACACTGTGTTTGGGTATGACTTTTCAGCTCCATCTACCTTCGTGCAGCCTACCCAAAATCTAGCCTGAGGAGGTGAACTGATTCAGTCTCTTTCTGAATTCACATTTCTGAGAGGTGCCTTCTTATTGCTCCATGACAGCATCAGGTTCAGATGGAGAGAAGAGTACCAAGAAGAGAAAAGTATGCCAGAGGAGCAAGGGAGCTGAACAACAGATCAACCTGCACAGCATCTGGGCTCACTGGCCCTGTCAGTGATGGGCAGGCAATTAGAGTAACACTGATGTTCTTCTCATCATGTGAAAAACTCCAACACGTGCAGCTAAGAATTATCAAGTCTTGGAAAAGACCTCCCCCATTCCTCACTGGAAGAGTTTGATAAAGGACTCAGCTGTGTCCCATCACTTTCAGTCATGTCCTTGGTGTCTTACGGAGACAAGCAGCTGTGCAGGGCCAGGGGAAGAGCACTCCATCACATCTATCCTTGGCTCAACTGCAGCCCTGCTCTGGGAAACACGGCAGCAATTAATACCCCGGCAGACAGGACATTTGTAACAGCAGAAGGCATTTTCTGAAGGGTGGTACAGGACCTCTGTCATTCAGAATGATTCCCCTCATCTCAGTTTTTGAATACCCACATAAGGCAAACCCCTTATGCCACTTGCTGTGCAATATTTATCCATGAGAACTTTGCCATTTGGTGTTTTATGATGACTTAGAGGTGCAGTGAAGGAACAAAGAGATCAAACAGATCACTTCCATGACATTGTGGGATTGAAATATGCATCACTGGAAGAATCACAGACAGGTGGGAAACATTGGCAGGTGTAAGACTTCAGTCCTTTCAAAGACTGCTAGCACCATTTCAAAGAGAAAATGATGGCTGAAATACACTGCACAGAGGCTTCCTTCTCATCTATATTAAGTTGCCTGACAAGGTTTCACCAAATTGTTGTTTTTTTCATAGAGCATTCAAAGAGCAGAATAGTATATTGTCCTTAACTTTGCCATTAACAGAATTCAATCAACTATTTCAATAATGCTTTAAATATTTAAATAGTATTGCTAAGAAGAATTTCATTGAGGGTAAGCATCTGCTCCTTACAGCAAGTTGCTCACTGCTTAAGGAAACACTTTTCCCAGCCACTTTTCAAGAACCATTTGGAAAGGGAATTTTGGCAAAACATTTTTAATGAAGTATTGAGTTGTGACTAGATTACAAGAAGATGGCAGAGCAGATAGAGCATAGCATTAGAGATGCAAAGAGAAACTTTGAAAACAGAAGCTGAAATACAGCACTTTTTGTAATACTACAAATTAAGATATCAGGGAAGGGGCAAATGAGAATATTATGGGCCAGAATGATAAACTGAATCACTTAGGATGGCAAAATGCCTGAACTATTACATAATTGCATTCTTAATACATTTGAAAAATAAGAAGTGGTCTTTAACCCAGCAGCAGATCTCTAGTTACATAAAGCTACATATATCAGGATGGAGTTTACTGCAAAAACCTCACAATTAAATGTGTGCCAGAAACCTAACATGTGCTACCTGCCTCTGATGAGAGGCAGCAATAAAGCCTTTGTATTTTGTGCATTATTACTCTTTATTAGGATGCATTTCTGTTAGTCTCTGATGTAAGGAGACACACACATTGTGCTATGTCAGGTCATGTCAAGTCCCATCAAGTCCCATGTTGTAACACAGCCTGATGCAGCCTGACATGGCGCATATTAGTGCCAATGGAAAAAGTCTAAATGCCAAGCCATTTTCAATAAATACACTGCATGTGCTGGTGCACAGCAAGACCCAGATGGGGATTTATCCTGCAGCTCTGCAGAAATACCAGTCATGAAGAGCTGTGGAGTTTCAGAGAGAGACAGGAAAAAAAAATTCAGGGGGCACATTCTGCAAAAGCAGACATCTATTGGCATTCATGTCCAGAGCTGTTAAGCATGATGTAGGGACTCTATGAATTAGGAAAACTTAATTATCTTGGATAAATTTATTTCTAAGACTGTTAAAATAGTCCCATGCAGGTCTGCAATAAATGTGGCAATGGAAACAGCTGTATTTAAACTCAAAATGAGCTTTCTCTTCTCCTCCACCCCAGTTTCTGTTACTCATTGCTGTTGCTCCATTAGCACCAAGGATTTTTTTGGGTACATCCTAGTCACTTTCTTCAGTGATGAACACTGTGTTTGGGTATGACTTTTCAGCTCCATCTACCTTCGTGCAGCCTACCCAAAATCTAGCCTGAGGAGGTGAACTGATTCAGTCTCTTTCTGAATTCACATTTCTGAGAGGTGCCTTCTTATTGCTCCATGACAGCATCAGGTTCAGATGGAGAGAAGAGTACCAAGAAGAGAAAAGTATGCCAGAGGAGCAAGGGAGCTGAACAACAGATCAACCTGCACAGCATCTGGGCTCACTGGCCCTGTCAGTGCATGGGCAGGCAATTAGAGTAACACTGATGTTCTTCTCATCATGTGAAAAACTCCAACACGTGCAGCTAAAAATTATCAAGTCTTGGAAAAGACCTCCCCATTCCTCATTGGAAGAGTTTGATAAAGGACTCAGCTGTGTCCCATCACTTTCAGTCATGTCCTTGGTGTCTTATGGAGACAAGCAGCTGTGCAGGGCCAGGGGAGGAGCACTCCATCACATCTATCCTTGGCTCAACTGCAGCCCTGCTCTGGGAAACACGGCAGCAATTAATACCCCGGCAGACAGGACATTTGTAACAGCAGAAGGCATTTTCTGAAGGGTGGGACAGGACCTCTGTCATTCAGAATGATTCTCCTCATTTCAGTTTTTGAATACCCACATAAGGCAAACCCCTTATGCCACTTGCTGTGCAATATTTATCCATGAGAACTTTGCCATTTAGGTGTTTTATGATGACTTAGAGGTGCAGTGAAGGAACAAAGAGATCAAAGCTCGTCAAACAGATCACTTCCATGACACTGTGAGATTGGAATATGCATCACTGGAAGAATCACAGACAGGTGGGAAACATTGGCAGGTGTAAGACTTCAGTCCTTTCAAAGACTGCTAGCACCATTTCAAAGAGAAAATGATGGCTGAAATACACTGCACAGAGGCTTCCTTCTCATCCATATGAAGTTGCCTGACAAGGTTTCACCAAATTGTAGTATTTTCATAGAGAATTCAAAGAGCAGAATAGTATATTGTCCTTAACTTTGCCATGAACAGAATTCAATCAACTATTTCAATAATGCTTTAAATATTTAAATAGTATTGCTAAGAAGAATTTCATTGAGGGTAAGCATCTGCTCCTTACAGCAAGTTGCTCACTGCTTAAGGAAACACTTTTCCCAGCCACTTTTCAAGAACCATTTGGAAAGGGCCAAAGGTGAATTTTGGCATGAATGATGACTTATTCACACAAAACTGTTTAAATGCAAGTAATATATTCCTGTCACCCAGACAGCTGACAAAATGTCAGTTGCCTTTATCAATTGTTTCAGTACCTCCTGTCAGCTGCCATCAATCTTTGAAATAAGCACTATAAATAAAACTGCATAGGCAAATGGCTGCCAAATAAACCTTGGGTTAAGCACACTTCACCTATTATGCAATTGGGTGCCAGTGGTGATTTTGATCAGAAGCCCAAATGCAGAGTGAATGCAGAGCAGAGAGTAGGCAAGGCTCATTGGGATGAATACACACGGGCATTCTTTCCATACACTCAGAGGGAAAGCATCCCTGAGCCACCTTGGTCTTACTGCTCCAGTGCCCAAGCACCCTCTGGGTGAAGAACCTTTCTGTAGCATCCAACTAAACCTCTCCTGACACAGCTTCAGGCCATTCCCTCAGGTGCTGTCACTGGTCACCACAGAGAAAAGATCAGTGCCTGCTCCTCCTCTGCCCCTCAAGTGGAAGTTGCAGACTGAGATGACATCAGCAGCTCTTGGGGCTTGATGGGATTAGGCCCCATGGATTTTTAAGGATGCAGCTGGAGCACAGACCCCACACAAGTTCAGGGTTGACTGGGAGTTGATTTTTTCTCTCAGTCACAGTCCTTCACCTCAGGGCACTGAGACATTGTCCTCAGCCATGCTGAAGACAGAGGCAAAGCATGCATAAAAACCTCTGCCTTCTCCCTGTCCCTGTTTGTGAGGTGACCATCTGCATCCTCTAATGGGCTGATGATATTTTTATGATGCCTATTGCCATTAATACATTTGAAAAAACTTCTTTATTTTCCCTGCAAGAAGCCACCAAGCTCCTGGCACTGCCCATCTGCTGCCCTCACCCCTCCTGCAGACCTCCAAAGCCCACTCTCCATTCCAGCCCTTCTGCACCCTCGAGGGTTCCCATTACACCAAGAAGACCTGCTCCAAGCTCTCCTTTATGCAATTGTGAGGGAAGAACTAAGGGTGGGCACTGCCCCTGAAAGAGTCAGGGGCCAGTTCCCCTTGCCCAGCCAGTCCCACTTGTGTTTTGGGAGAAGCAAGGGAGAGCAGCAGTTCATATGTGGTAGTTCAAGATGAGAATTAATAATGGGCAAAAAATTATAAATTGTTTAAAAATTATAAATTATTTATATTATAAATTATAAACCTTTTTCAGGTTTCTTATTTTTTAAACCTCTAGGAAAGGTGATGTGGGAAAAAGGTGAGGCCATCACTCTGTAAAATATAAGCAAGTAGATGAAGATTAGTTTAGGATATACTACAGTGCCTCCAACAGAGAAATTTTCTAGCTATACACTGACATATATCAGCAGCCATCATCAGCTGCTTTCCTAATTCTTTATAGACAAACCTTGTCACATAAAAAAAAAACCCACCTGTTTTTTTTCTGTCTCATCTGTCATCTTTCCACTATCATATAGTCAGCACAAGGGGACAAAAAAAATAAAGATGGGATAGCCCCTCCTTTTCATAACAAGGTGAATGTTATTGTTATAATGGCTGAGGTGCAAAGGTAGATTTGCCAAATAATCAGTGCAGATTGCCACTCTTTTCCTCATTTCAAGCCCCATGCATGTGTTTTTCCACCTTGCAAGATATTATCTAGTTATTGGGCAAAATGCCAATTGTCTTTTAAATCCTTAGAGAAGTCATTGCACAGCTCCCAACCTAAATAATAAAAATATCCCAAGGAGTATGACAAGGATCTATTGTTATTGAGGGGATTGATTTAGCAGTGCAGAAACCCTGTGATAAAAGAGTCTTAATATCCAACCTAATTTTATAAGGATTACCAAACCACACTGATTCCAGAGGCTTCCCCTCACCCTTTGTCTCTTCAGGCTGTGTCTGTAACACTTTGGGAGCCATTGAATTTCAATGGCCCTCGAATTTAAAAGTGGCACTGCACAATTGTCCAGCTGAAGCTGGACACTGCAAGAGGCAAAAGAGACAATGGATTTCCCTGGGATGATTAGGCCTCAGAGGTTAGGAAGGATGAATAATACTCAGCCCTCACATCTTAACCCCAGGAGGGTTAAGTGCATTAGGATCCCTGAGTGTGTCAGATGAGAAGTCCACTAAACACACTCTAGAAGGTCACTGCTCCCATGGGCAGGAGAGGGGCATTTTGAAGGCTTTCCATTGAAAGAGGCTTTTATTTCCTGTGAATACAGGTGAAATCAAGGCCAACAGTGAATGTGACAGAAATCAAGAAACTGTGTCCACTTAAACTGGTTTGGAAGCATTTTCCAATGCATGGAAATGGAAATAGTGCAGACCTTTTCCACACACCAGGTGGGAAAGTGAGCACCACCAAACACCACCAAGAAAATGCCTTCCAGAAATTCCCTAAACAGCAGGGATGGCAGGGAAAAACTTTGTGCTGTGCCGCAGGCCTGCCTTTTGGGATGGGCACAGCCACAGAGCAAAGACTGGGAGCCCTGTGGCTCTGCTGAAGGGTGAAATGAAAAAGTTTTGCAATCAGAAAAGACACTGATAGTGAAAGGGAAGGAAGTATGACACTAAAGTTGTTTTTGCTCCATCAGACAAAGGCAACTATACTGCTAGCTAGGAGGAGGACCAGGACAGCACTGGCTTTGTTCAAAGTTGGAGAGATGTGGAATACGACCCCTCTGGAACCAGGGAGTCCTCCAGAAGGATAAATTTTCCAGTGGATTCCTAAGCTCAAACATTTCCTGGGAAAGATGCAGTCCCTAGAGATGTTACAACTGCTCTTAGGCATTATACCACCTGGGCTCTCTGGACATAACTAATCTGGCCCTTTTGGCAGCTCCTAACCCCCACAGAACCCAGCATCTACTCCAGAGACTGAAATATTCCAACACAATTCACAGAGCTTTTCATGGCAAGTCCACTTTCATCCTGCACTTGGCATGGCTGCTGAGACCAACCCAGGATGGCTTGGAAAGCACACAGTGCCAGGGAAACACTTGCCTGGGAGTCCTTAACTCACACAGACACACTTCTGGTGCTTCTGTCTCACTGCCATGTGCGGAGACAGCCATTGGGCAGAAGTGTCACCGCGCTGCCCTTGCTGGAGCTCTGCTTGGCTTGCTCTCACAACATCATTTTGTCAGGAGTGTTTTGGCCCACCCAACTGCAGATTTAGAGAGGAGACACAATGTGTGTTTTCTGGTCTAGGAAAAAGCCATATTCCCTTTTCAATGAATGAGTTGAGTTCTGATGTTGATTATTATTATTTCTATCTCTTGCCTGTAAAAGTCAGACCTGTAAAACCAAGGGCAGAATTCCTACTCCTGTCACCATGGCAAAGGTTTCCTCTGTGTTTTTCCAGATGTTTTGTGCTCCAAACTTGCCATCTTCATTCCCTTGGACTTGCCATATTGCATTTGACAGAGATTTCCCCCAGTGTCCTGATCACGAATCATCATTCAGTATCCTGGAATCTGTTTGTAAATGAAGTTGCCTGACATGGATTGCATATTGTGCCACGTTATTTATGTCAGGTCAAAATTTGCTGTGGGAATTGCTAATTGGAAGCACAGCCACAGTCTGTTTTTCCCTCTAGGCAGACTGGCAGGCAACATGAAATTGAAAAGGGACAAGACTCACATATCAATTCTTTCCTTCTTTTAAAAAAGCTGCTCCAATTTGCTGCCTTCTTGGGCTCCCTCCTACAGAACACTACAGAATACAGTCCCAGTGCTGCTTGCTGCTGAATTTTGGGAGGACAGAGTGCCAAAGTCTCTCAGCAGTTCCATGAGAAATTCAAAAGGTACAAGATAGAGAGGATGGGTGCTGTGCTCATCTGGCACTTGCAGCTGCCTGAGCAGGAGGAGGGAGAGCACTGGTTTCCAGAAATGCACCCCAAGTGCAAAGGTCTTCCTAAATGTATTGAAACAGCCTTCTCCCTTTGGAAAAGGTCATGGCTCAGATTGCCATCAAGCTGAGGTTCTTGTTCCTTGTCAAAAAACTGATTGGTGTTCCACACTAACACTTCCTTTTTATGAGTGCATTGAATGGGCAGTGAGATTTGGGAATACCAAAAAGGGAATAGGCTCATTTTTCCAAAGAAAAATGGAGCTCCTGATACAAAACATTATTCAAACCTCGTGCTCAGCCTCCATCAGGAACATCAAAATTAATTATTTCTGGTTAGCTGCCATGGGTTTATGCTGAATGTCAGAGAGAATTCAAAGAATTTACCTAAGCACACCACCTGGAAGGTATGCAATTCCTCCATATGCTTTTAATGGAATGGGATAGATAAAAGTTTTGAGCTGACAAACCATATTTCTATGGTTGGAGTTTTCATTATTGAAAGGAAAATGGTTAAGAAATAGTACTTGCAATTTTCTTTTTTTACTATAATATCATCTCTCTCCCCATGCTTGTAATTGAATTCCACAAAATTAAGGACTTAATCCAATAACTAAACAACTCATTGTATGTTTGTAAGACAAGCTACATTCTTCACTTACTAAATGTGCAATTAAAATACATAAATGTTTAATTCTTATTACATTTAATTGGTAAGGTCAATTCCAATTATAGTACAGGAACACTTTAACTATGACTTAAAATTTTATCTCCTACATTATTTTCATTAAGGTGTTAAATGAAGTCATTATTAAAGAATAAAGTAAATAGTCAGCAAACAGAGCAGGCAGTGTCTGTCAGTATTGTTACATGCACTCCAGGGAAATTATTCCTATGGAATCAACTGTTATAGCAATTATCAGGGGATGAGGGAAAAGAGGTCTGGAAAATTCTGCACAACACTTAATATATAACTGTTGGATCTAATATCTGGTTTAATTTGAAAGAGAAAAAAAAATAATGTTAACAACAAGACAAAATCCATTCTCACCTTCCAGTCAGCATAATTGGTGATCTTAAAGGAAAGGGAAAATATGTACCTGACATGGAGAAGGTTATAGACTATGACAGCTTTAATCTGTTATTTTATTTCTCCCAGAAATGTTTCATTTACACTTGTAAATAAAAATATTAATGGTTTTTCTCAGAGTTCAGGGCCAGTGGAAAATTAACAGGCAGCAGCAGAGAGTCTTGGATCATGCCCAAGACAGAAACAAGACAATAACAACTTGAAATCACTCCAGCCAGACATGATGCCACATTCCAAGATCAGGAAACTGCATGCACATCATTAAATATGCAGAGTAGCTAGCTAAATGAAGGTTGGGAATAAGAACCTAGAGCTAGACAGGACCTGTGGAGCCAGGACTCAAGCAGATGTCACTGCATTGATTATACTTTGGAAATATGTCAAGCTCTATTAAAAATTAAATTAAATTAAGGAAAGCTCAACAGGTTGCCCGAGTATAATGACTGTGGTGGTGCCTGTCCAAATGTGCCTGTGCCTGAAGCCACAGTGCCCAAAGTGCTCTGGGGACAGCACGGGGGACATCAATTCTGAGCTGAATTAGGCTGGTGGGCAGGTGGGGTCCCTGTGACAGACAGTGCAGCAGGCAGGGAAGGGCACAGGCAGTCTGGGATTCCAGCCCTCACAGATAACTGCTCCTCTGCCCACATAAATCCTGGGGGAGCTTCACTCCAGCCACCGCCATCTCTTGAGTGGGGAAGGGGACCTAACCTGCCTCTTCCTCAGTTCCATCCCACAGTCATCCAAATTACCAAATTCAAAGCAAGCCACAGCGCAAACAGGGCCAATGTGGTAGGATTTAGGGGTTAAAGAACAGGTGGGCTGAAAGAATGTTGAAATTAAAGTTTACTCTGTCTAGTTTTACCCTAACAGCTTAAATGGCAAGGGTATCTAAAGCTGACAGCATCTACCCCCCTTTATCTTAGGTATACCCAGAAATGAATGCAATACTGATGCTGCTGCACTTATCTATAATTTAACTTCTAATACAAAATATATAAATTTGAAATACACAGCAATCTGAGGAATATTGCCCTTCACTAGAAAGGAATTTCTTAAAAAGCTGCTGATCTTTTCAGTCCCTGTTTAGGGACAGTAGGAACAGCTACTGTGGGGCTGTCAGGTCTCTAATGACAATCTGAAGATTTCTCTGAAATATATTGTGTTAACTGTGCATACATTTCTGTGCAGAACAAAGCTTACCAGCATAGCCAACCTTATTAAAAAAGAATTTAATCCAAAATGGAAGAGCTATTCCAGCTGCCTCTGTTAGGGAACGCTGCTACAAGTTAAGGAAACAAGAACTGGAATCACCAATGTCACATCTAGACAGCAGCACATGGGAATGCTCAGCTTGGCAGAGAGTAAGGCAGCACATTATGGCTAACAGAGACAGAAATAATAGTGTAGCTGCACTACATTTCCAGGGGAAATAGGAATGGAAGAGAAGGAGTCATGGTTGAGACAGAAAAGCAAGGTAACATTCAGGCTGAAGGGGAAGAAATATGAGAAAGGTGACAGGAACATGAAATCAGGGCAGACCCAGAGATTAAGCAAAATGAAATAATACTACTTATTTAAAAAATAATCTAATTGCAATGTTAAATATAGCTAAAACTGGTGCTTTCCAAAAGTTTCAGGCAAATTTTCATAGAGCACGGGGAAGTGAGACATAAAGGTCTTTAAGAGCCCACTACAGCTCCCATTTAGAATGCCACCACAGTTTCCTGATTAACATCATCTCATGGTGCCCTTACTCTCTACAAATTCCTGGTATGGACAGAATTAAGTAGGCTTCCATGACATCTGTGAGGTTTTTGGTAGAGTCTGTGGGTCAGTTTTGGATTCAGAGCTGCTCTACAAAGCACTGCAGGTGAGCTAAGACTACAGGAAGAAGAAGGGTCATTATGACTCCTGTCAGTGTGGTTATAGCCCAGAACTCGTGTGACTTTTCCTTACTGGAGGCTCTTAAACACCTGATATCACATAGAAAAATTATGAGGCAGGGAGTAGTAGTAGTAGTACTCCAACATAAGAAAGAATAGAAAAGTTTAAGTAAATCAAATATGGTCAAATAGCATTCATTTAGAATGGAAGTTACTAAGACAGAGGATCGAATAAAAGGCTTTGGCTGTCATCTTGTTTTTGTAATATTTAGGATTTGGGATGACCCTCTCCTTAAAACCAGCTCCATCTCACCAAATCCCTGCTGGCTGCAGCTTTTGTCCGTGAGAGAGGACACACCACCTCAGGCTGACAGCCAGGTCAGGTCACACCCTGCAAACACCCCCTGATGCTCTCCCCTCCCTGCAGAGCAGCAGGCTGCATGTGGCAGCACAGCAATATTTGCTCTAGTGCTGCATAAGCTGAATTTGGCCTGAAAAAACTTCTGGTCTTTTAGACTACCAATGTGAAAATTTCACAGGTGTTAAATTCCACAAGAAGGAGAAATAAATCAGTCTGTATTGATAGAAAGACATATTTGGGATTGGTACCATTTTGGTACCATTGTTTTCCATGAATTAAAGTTTAAGGCAGGACTTTCTTTTCTAGCTTTTGATTTATGAAACACTGAACATCCAAGTTCTATGAACTCATCATGGGTTTTTTGACAAAAGAGCTTAAGAACTGCTGCCAATGACTGCTTATCTAATTACTGAAGTATTTACCACGAAATTTTCTTCCTGGTTCATGCCTGGACTTTCATGCAGAGAAATAGGAGCAAATATTTCCCCTTTAAGTTTCAGCTTTGAAATTTTATTTTAATTTTTTAAGGAGCTTAGGTTTGGAACATGAAAATCTTGTCACAGGGGCTGCATCTGCATTTTTTTCAATGCTGCCTACAGTACCAGCAGATAAAAGAAGGCCTTCTACTCATATTTCACCCACCCTACAAAGAAGTTACGACCTATTCAATATTAAAGACAATGCACAATGGATTGTACATCACAAACAAGCACAGCTGCTTCTATAGAAGGTAGCTAACCTTGCATGTTAGAGGACCGAGTTAATTAACCTGTAAAAATGAAACTTATCTCTTTGCAAAGCCAATATGCAGTTTGTGCAAGTTTTACAGCCATGATCCTGCAGGATAAGCAGTGTATCTGCTATGAAAATATAATTTTTTGTGTTTCTATGGGGTATCTCTTTTGATACAGCCTTTTAAATATACAATATCCCAGGTACATTGCTACAGCACTGCTTACCCAAATATATAAACTGTTACCCAAATAGATAAACAATGCAAATGGTCCAGTTTTTTGATGAATCCTTTATATTTCTCCACCAAACATTCTCTATTTTCCCCTTTGATATGTGATTGTGCTCCTCTTATAACAGAAACACGGAGCAGGTGGAATTATAAATTGATAACTAAAGCAACACAAAGTCAAAATGTCTCCATATTTAACCTCTGTTATGCTCTGTATGAGGTCACATTTAACTTAACAAGCCATGTTGAAATAATTCTCCCTCCTTAGAGGGTAAGTAAGAAAACCTGAAAACAGTCAATATAACTTCAAGGGGTTTCAGATGCAATTTCCCCTTGGTTGAGTCACCTTTTGCCCAGAATATTTGTGGTCATTTCACTGAAAATTTGAAAATGGGTGATCTGTATATCTGAAATAGGAGCAGGGGAGGATAAAGTGCCTCAACACACTGAATTTTTTATTCTGCTCTGCATCTCCAGTACTGCAAAATGCTTCAGAACAATCCAGCTCTCAGAACACTTCACTCACTGTGCTGGTATTAAAAGTTAAAATATAGAGGGTGCAGATGACAATGCATAAGAAAACAAAATCCATAACTGGATGCCAATCTCAAATCCTTGTCTGGCAAAATGAATTTGAATGGCAAAGGACTGAAAAGGCACCATATAAAATATGCCAGTAGGCATTTTACTGCTTGAATCTTAATGGGGTTTCTTTTTTGCATTTATGTAAGTTCTTCAAAGATTTATTCTCTCAATTACCAATCAAAAGAACTCATAAAGGTAGAGTTGGTGGACCATGAAGGATTAGAGCTGTCTGCTAAGAAAGATGCATGCTTGGCAGGCCCTGTGCATTAAACAACCCCATTTGACACCAATCCCTGGCTCAAAGGATGGCTGACAATAGAAGTTGTTTATCATGAACTATTTTGATTTAAGAAAATAGATAAAGAAATAACCACCTATACACATAGGCTCCCACCCCACTGCCCCCCCAAAAAAACCTTTACAGAATCCAGTTATATTAGGACTTAGCCTATAAATACTAATTTTTAAATCTTGTTTATGGACACTCAGGATCTCAGGCTGTTTTAAACTGAAAGATAAAGGCTAACTAGACTTTCTTTCCTCAGTTTTCTTTTTAGTAAAAGCCCCACACTTTAGTAACATTATAGTAGCTTCTCCATAAATTTAGTCTAATATTTATTTATATCTATTCAAGCAATGCTTAACATACATATTTAATTTGGGGAAAATTTGTATATTTTCGAAAAAAGATTTCTTATTTTCTTTCTTGGGTTTCAGCAAAGCAATTAAGGATGTTGGATTCAAGTATAAGCAACCCCATTTACTTAAAGGCTAAGTGGCAAGCCTGTTTCATGGGCTACGCAGCATGCACGCATAAATTTAATATTCCATTGGACTGTGGCTTGCCAAGAGAATCAGTCAATATATTGAGCTATTTTTTGTTTCCTTATTTCACATCTGCCATCTTCCATGGAGGATGAAGCCTTGAATACACTCAGAGTCATAGAATGGCCAATAAATTTTCACCTCTGGAAATCATGGGTTCCACCCCTCCTGCTCACAGCAAACCCGGCCGCAGCTGTCAGGTTCTGAACATCTCCAAGGATGGAGACTCCACACACTCCCTAGGCACTGTGCTCCAGGTCTTCTTTAAAAACTATTTGCTCTTCAAGACAATTAATATGGAATAAAACAAGGATTCAATGAAAACTCGCTGAATGTGACTTGTTCAGCTATTATTTTTAATGCTTGTCCAGGAGTTTCATGGACACTGATCAGTGGATTATAGTTTGACATTAATTCCTGCATAAGAATGGCCAGTACATATAAAAGATGGTGCAGCAATAAATGCTATCAAAAGTTACTTATTCCTTGAATTGCTGCTAATTATGTGTAAACAGCTCTAAGTACTATACCCAGCAGAAAACTCAAGGTGAACCAACCAGGCAGGATATTTTCACACCAGGCAGGAATTTCGCTAGGATTCAAACTTGCTCACTTTTGAAATGCCCAGTAAAGTAAAAAAAAAATCCTCAGTACATCACCTTTGTTTCTGATAAAACACACAACACCTCCATGGGCCACAAAAGGCTCTGGCACCCCAAGGGGTTTGGAACCCAACAGCAAGTGCTACCTCGGAGATTACAACATTATTTTTTTCTGACATGCCCACAGGTGCAGGAAGCAGCACAGCAACATCTTTGGCAGGCAGCAGTGCTGCTGTGCCGCCCTTTGATCAGAGCTGTGCCTCAGCCTGACACTGCACCGTGACACTGAGCAGGCTCAGCACAGGAAAGCTCCAGCCTCAGTGATCACCACGATGCTCCACTGGGCAGCAGAGACTTGCTCATTGACCCTGTCACTCCCCCACAGCCACAAATCCAGAAACCCTGCTGCCTCCTCTCCTGAAAACCAGCCTTTGAATTAGCCTGCTGGCTTTCTGAAGACATTGCTCTTAGCTTGTTACAAGAGAGTGATAATTAGAAGAATCTTCAAGTCCTTTTTTTCAGTTCTTTTTGCATGGTCCTGCCCAGATCCACAGATCTTCACTTCTTCCTTTGCTGTGCCAAGCATGGAGTGGTGATGAAGGCAATTCCAACCTCATTTCATCTATCCTTCTGACAGGCAGCAATATAAACTTTCCTTGGAGATTTTACTTGTAAGTCAAGAGGCAGTGTGGTCTGGTGAATGCAGCACTGGACAGGGACTCAGGAGACTTGATTTTGTCACTTCATTTCCCTGTACCTAGCTCCCATTATTTATTCAGTACATAAAGTCATCAAGTCACTCCTAACTATGTAATGTGCATATCAACTTTACATAGATACAATAGTCAGACTTGGTATTCCTTCAATAAGAACAATATTTATCATTAAGATGGCAAAATATTCTGAACTAAGTAATATTAGGAGATAAACATCTGAAATAAAGTTGTGATACATCATAAAGTCCATTCACAAAAATCTTTCTCTTGGTGTCTGATGTCATAATATTCTCCCAATCTAAGGATGGGCTTTGCTATATTGCAAAGATCCACTCCATGTTTATGTCCTCCTTTCCCTAAGAAGATCTTTAAAGACCAATTTTGTCAAATTGTACTAGAGAAGAGCAGTGCTTTAACTATTTCATCACATTAAGTAGGATTGTAAAGTAATGTAATTCTTCTAAGATAATGGAGGCTTTTTTTCTTTCCTGGAAAAGTATATAAAGAAGCTAGTGTAATTTTTTTCTCCACCATTTTTCAGCTGGCATTTTACCCCCTCTTTTATTATTTGGAGCATCATTACTGATGATATGACGGGCAACATATTGCTGTATTAACAAGGTCACAAAATCCCATTAGTGGTGAAAATGACAAAACTGAGTGGTCTAGTGACAAATAATGCAGTTCTCATGGAATACAGGTCTCTAGGTCTCAGGGTCAAATTTACACAATGCAGAAGTAGAAGAAAACTCACATCCAGTCTGCACAACTTGAACAGAAACTTCCTTACTCAGGCAAGAAAAAGTCAATGAAGCCAGTAGCTTCTTTTGAGCTATACCTATAAACCCCACATATGTAGCCAGAAATGCTACAGAATATTGAGCAAAACAACCTTCCTTCAATATTTGTGTGTGATACCAGCAGGGTCACTCAGGGAGCGTGGCAAGCAAGAGATCCATAATTCAATTAAAGCAGGCATTACACGAAAGCTTTGCTCCCTGATGGAAAGAAAAGACAGCTACTGCTTAGGCACAGCCCAGAGCACAGCTCTAATCTGTGCTGCCAGCAAAACTCTCCAAATTACAATTCCTTCCATGCTTCCCCCAGGCTCTGGAGCAGAGCAATGCAGCTCTGGCATTCCCCAGCAGCACAGGGCAGCTCCCCCTGCCCCTGGGTGGCTCGGGCAGGAGGGCAGGAGCCCCAGCAAGCCTCACTGGAGCTGCCCTGCTGTCACAGACATCTTTTATGGAAAAGCCTTTCCTTAGGGTTTTTCCTCCTGAGAAGCTGAGAGGCCTCAGGAATAAAATGTAAACATTGATTATCTGTTGCTGTGGAATGCAACAGGTGCATCTGGGATTGGCCCATGTTGGATATTTTAATTAATGGCCAATCACAGCCCAGCTGAGCCACAAGCCTTTGTTATCGTTCTTTGCTATTCTATTCTTAGCTAGCCTTCTGATGAAATCCTTTCTTCTATTCTTTTAGTATAGATTTAATGTAATATATATCATAAAATAATAAATCGGGCCTTCTGAAACATGGAGTCAAATCTCGGTCTCTTCCCTCATCCTAAGAACACTGTCAGCACCGTCACACTCTGCCTGGCATCCCCAGCCCTGGGCAGGGTGGAGGAGCAGCACAGAGTGAGCAGCTCCACCTGCACACAGGTTTGCACTCAAACACCAGGAAACAAAGAGCAGGTGCTGCAAAGAACAGTTAAAGTGGCAACAATTCAATGGGAAAACGGAAACCAGATTAAACCTCTCCACTTCGAAATCTGCAAGTTTGGCAGACTGAGGAACCCATGAAAAACATCTGATCAGAATTTTGATTGGAGCCAGCTGAAAAAGGCAAGCTGTCTTTCTTCTATTCCTTGCCATAACTCATTTCCCTACAACTTACCAAGGAATTTCTCAGCAACAGGCATGCAACTGGGTTTTCAGCAATTTTCTCCTACTTTTAAATCATGATCCTTTATTGAATTTATCAAACCACCTAAAAATTCTTGTCAGAAATATATTTTAACCCTTTACAATTTTTTTTGAATGGGGTTTTGAGGAAAAAAGATATACCTGTTACTCAGCTACACATCAATATTTGCTGGGATAAAACACTCTGGCTTCTCTAACCTCGTTGTTCCATCCATTTGTGCCTGATGACTCATTTCTAAGGTCAGGGTTTACACAGGCTGGACTTGGTTGCAGATACTGTACAAAACCTGCAAGCCAGAGAAAATTCTTTCCTTTTATTAGCACTCTGTTGAAGCTTTTAAGCACCATTATCCATCCCACGCACAGACTTTTTGGGTACAGCTGGCCTTTCACTGGAAAAAAGGAAATATTTGCATCTCAAAGACATTTGCCTCTTATGAACCATCCCAAGGACTTAAACATTTTTAAGGCACACTCTCATTTCAAAGACATTTACATAGGAACTTTAACACTCTTGTAAATGAATCAGGCATTGTGCATCATCTGTAATGAATTCAGAGAGTCTTACTGAGCACCTACGCAACCCAAGGAGAGCTGGATTTTCATTACTTAAAGCTTCAAAAAATCAGACCATGAATACAGCTTGGTTTTTCAGGCACTGCCCTTTATGTGCTTTAATTATTTACATTGAAAAACAATTCAGATTTAAAGTAGATTTAATGCAGTGGAGATTGAAGGTTTCAAAACAGGAATGAAACACTACATCTGGTTGCATCAGTGTGAGTTTTGCTTTTTGCAATTTCACTGAAGAGGAAAATCGAAAGCAAACCCCTACAAATATCTCTGTGAGTTTCTAAAAGCTTTTTAGGGTCACCCAATCCCATCTTCAAGTGGGGACTCAGGACCAGCAGATCCTTGGAAAAGCATTTGTTCCCCGGACACCCAGTGAGGGATTTTGCTGAGGGCCCCATTCTCCTGTCTACGTGGATGCACAATGCCCTAGAGGAAGGCAGCTGGGGGTTCCAGTGGCAGCCAAAGCTGCTCATCACCTTGTGAAAATCAAACTGCCTGATTTGGTCTGACTGCTCAGAGCACAGGTCGTGGTTTCCTGCTGCTTCCCTTTTGGCTCAGGACATCAGTGGTTCACGGAACAGAATAAATGCAACTTTGGTGAATCACTCACAGGGCCAGATTTCCACCTTCCTCAGCAAATTTTGCAAAGGGTCCATGTATATTTTGTTAGAAAAACATCCCACCTAATGGGTAAAAAGTATAATGATTCCTCTCTGTGTTGCACTTTCAGGCTGTCAAAAATTTTGGTGGAACTTGGTAATACAAAAAGTTGAAGAAAAAAGCTTTCAAAAGAAATGTCCAATTAACTTTCTTTTCTGATTATTATTCTTCCAGAAATTAGATTTTATTGGAATTGTATTTACAAAACTTGTGCTGTCTGTCATTGCTAATGAGCAAAGGACACGTAGAGAGTTCTTACAGTTCTTTTTTCTCCTATTGTTCCTCAAGGTGAACTATGATTTCTTTCAAGAGCTTTGCTTGCAGAAAAGTAAGGATTTTGTGAAAGACAGAAGCGAAAATATTAATTGCTTTTTCCCACTTTACTGACAGTTCCAACAGCAAGCAAATGTTATTGCAAAGGAGCAAAAAGCTCCCACTGTCAACTGCAAGATCACATCAGTCCTGAAGTGAGCTCAACCTTTACTGTTCCTCCTACCTTCCTTTCCCAGTAATGTCTTGGGAGGGTGCTGAGGCATCCCCTCCAATAGAACAGTTATGGAAAAAGTCACAGAACATTACAATCACCAGGCAAATTAAGTGAAATGGTAAAAGCCATTCCTATGGGGGGGCATCTTTCAAATCCTGGAAGGGAAGGGAGGGGAGAGCAGTAATAGGAAACCAGAAGAGAAATTGCATTTTCCCCCTTTTCTTCACAAGAGAGAAACTGTCTTCAAAAATTTCTGTTTTCAATACATAGGGTGTGTTATTAGATGCTGATTTCATGCCTTAGAAATAACAGATAAGGCAAAAACATGTATTTGCCACCTAGAATAGAATATTGATTTTTTTTTCCCTCCAGCCTGCCTGCTAAACAAAACCCAAGCTAAAGCAGACTCTGTGGCAACCTGAGGTCACCGTAATTCTCTTTAGTTCTTCTCCTTGTCAAAAGCTATGATATCAAAGCTGCCCTTTTGTTCCCCTTAATTCCATCAAATGCACTCCCCACCTCCAAGCTTACCTACTTTGTCAAGGTAAGATGAGGAATAACTCAGAGACTTGGACTCAGATGTATCTACAACCAGGATCTGAACTAGAAGAGCCATCAGAGGCCTCTTTGAACAGCTCCAGCCCTACAGACAGCCTGTACTTTCCTGGCAGATGGAAAAGTGTAAGGTGAACAAGAGTCAGTCTCTGCAGCATAATCAGTAACAAAATCTAAAAGTAACGTGTCACATCCCACTGAACTTTTCCTCACAATATGATAATTTTGTGGATTTCCTGAACCAGCCCCTGCACAAACACGTAAATATCCAAGGCCATTGGTCACAGTTTGCTTTTGAATTTGGCGTCTCCAGCACGTACCCAGGAAAATCTCAGACTGGAAATGAGCTGAGTAGCTCACCTTCCTTCTCAGTTTTCTGAGAAATTCCTCAGAAAACAATGTCATGGTCTTGTCCCCCAAGGCCCAGGAACTGCCAAGGCTTGCTGCATGCCTGTTCTCCCAGGCTTCATTAAAAAATAGACCTGGCAGCACTTTCTAAATAGCCCCCACTATGAGGAAAACATTCCCTCCATCCCATGCTTTGCAGCATGGCTGAGCTGAACTCCATGGTTTCTTCAGCTCAGTCACCTCCTTGCTCTGAGAGGGATTTAAAGCTTCATTTCTCCCTCAAATGCACACTTTTCTTGCTGTTTTAGCATGGAAGCAGCCTTTTCCTCCCCACAGTTGCATCTCACCTATGTATTCAGGATTTGGGATGCTCTCCTGGGAGAGAAACACAGCTAAAAATTGGTCATTGTTAGAAAAGCACAAAATAGATTTACAGCTGGTGGGTAGGTGTTCTTTTGTTTGTTACTTTCTAGCTTGTTTTGCCTTTTTACATCTTATAACCTCTAACAGTATAATTTCTACCTAGATTTATTTCCAAATGCATAATATCTTTTGTTATAGACAGTGTGAGATAACCATGATGCCCACAGCTACATGACTCATGTCTAGCAAGGACCTGTCCATTGTGCTCCACACATCAGGAATTCCTGATATGATAGGAATGAGCATAAAGAGCAAGTGGCCAGAATCTCAAATTTCACTATAGGCTGTACTAGCAGTGTGGGATGAACCCATGAAAATAAAGTTTTAGTCCAGAAAAACCAGAAGAGAAGAAAAGCCACTCTTGTCACATTCTCATAGGGATTTCCAGTATAATCATATTATACCTTCATTCCTTGCCTTTACCATTTTGTGTCCATCTGTTCTAATCATGTTTCCCCCTTCAAACTGAAGCCCCTGTAATTGCAGACACTGGCCACAGCATGGATTGACCATTGCATCTTGTATTCTGGAGAACAGAAACCCTGACTTCTTGTAGTTCTCATTGGGAAACTGGTAACAGAGCCTGACCTTGAGATCCTTTTTATGTTCCTGGGTAAAACAATGACAGTTTTCAAATCTCAGAAGAAAGGAAAAGGAGAATGAAGGCAGCACAAGTTTTCTCAAAGCACTGTCAGCACTGCCAGCATAAAGACTTCTATCATTACTAAAGTTTAATATTCAGAATATTGCCAGGAGTCTGCAAGAGAACACTTCCTAAAGCAGAGGAAGATAAAACCAAACACTGCTTTGAGTTTAGTTAGTACAGAAAGGTCTGAGCATAAGCCAGAATCCAGAATTTGACAGCATGCAGTAGTCATGCTTGGATCCAGTATTGGTTTTGGAGTTAGAAGCAATTATTTTGATATTTTAAAACAACCTTTTAAGAAAGAATATTTTCATAAGTTACTTTTCCTGGCTCTTCCCAACAAGGTGAATAGAAATTGGCTCCTTTCTTTCTTCTCCTCTTGTCAACAATGGCAAACTGAGATGCCCTGTAAAGTGTCTGTGGGAGCCAGTGCTTTCAGAATAAAGCACAAAACATCCTGAGCCTTGTCAACAAGGTTCTCTGTGTCTGCAGCAATAACAAATCAGTGGTGGAGAAGGGAATAAAAGCCACAAGCCCTGGCTCCCACTACCCTTAACATCAGACAAACTGATTCTCAAACATTAAAGCTGCTTGTGTCTGGATGTCATTGTCAAAACTCTTTGGAGTGACAAGATCCCAACAATTCACAAACCTCTGACACTAAGTGGTCTCACAGAACACAAAGCTGGAGTCAAACTGTCAGGCGATCCAAGGTTTAACACCAAACATAAGGTTTGTGTCATTAAAATGTTGAAATTTTTCAGCAGAAGGAATGCCACCGGAGTTGGAAGGTTTACAGAAGTGACCAGCTGAGAAATAGTCAAGGACTCTGGCTGATATATTTTTGACAGCTAACCTGACAGAAAAGATCAGCTGATCACTTCCCTCCATCCTCACAACTCAGGAATACTGTACAGGATCATGAGTTTTTAAAACCTCTCGTTTAACTCTTTTAACAGCAAGCAGAAGAAAATAAATTTAAGAAAACATTTTCCTAGCAACTACTAAAGTGTGAGTAAGTGGTTCTGGGTGATCATTGGTATCAGTTACCAACCTTTTCAGACATTTTTAATACTGAAATGCTTCATGTGTCTTCAGCTATTGTGCAATTCAGAAACAATTTCAAAAAATAGCAAGAGTCTTCTTTCTTAGGAGATCTAAAAAAATCTAAACACAAAAAATTCTCATTCTTAATGTGTAAAGTGGTTAAATTACTGCAAGCTACACCATTCAAAATGCTGTTTTCAAAATAAGTTTCTAGCCTAGGGAGTTAAATAAAGAAGGTGTGTTCTTTATTGTTTTAATATACCTTAACTGCATAATTGATGAAATGATTCATTCTCAATATTTAATGCTTCTGTACCCAGAAGACCAGACTTAATCAGAACATGTGCAAATTATGCACCAAGAAAAGACAGGAAAAGAAAATTTGTTATTTGCTGAAAAAAAAGAGAAAAGGACAAAAGTTAGCTGCTCCCCATCTCAAACTGAAAAAACAGGCATAAATGTTTAGACAGTCATTAATGTCAAAACTGTGTTTCCCAGGGTGAAATTCTGCCGCTGCTATCCCCAAAGCCAGCCACACCTCTCCCCTGACTGCAGTCGGGCCAGCATTTCATTTCCCAGGGCTTTCAGTGGGAGCAGGATTAGAGCACAGCAAAGGTTGTCAGATTGTTAAAATTAGTTGTTTCTGGTGGTCATCCTCTCATGATCTCCACAAAAAGTCCTAATCAATTGCACTGTAATTAATTGCAGAAATATCCCACTAAATACATCTAAATCTTTCCAGATGTACCCATTTAAGAGAAGAATTTAGCAGCTGCTGTAAATCCACCTTTCTTGACATGCCTTCTCTTTTTTGATTTATTTTTAATCTTGCACTTCTCCATTTCCCAGTAGCTTTCATCCCTTGTTCCATGCTCCTCCCTCTCAGGGAAAATGCAGGGTGACAGTGCAGACTGCATGGCAGCAGGAGGAATGGAAGGTTTATTTCAAAGTTGCTCTGTTCTTTTTTTCTGTGTGTGGCTTTGTTAAGTACATAAGGTATTTCTGAAATCCAGCTAGGAAAAACTAGAAAAGTCTTCCAATTATAATCCTTGATATTTCCCCTGAAGCTAAACCAAAGCCCCTTTGAACTAGAAAAGTGTCTTTCAAAAATGAGAAGGGCAAGACCTGAACTTTTCTACCTGTAGTCTTCTAGTCCAAGATTAGAGTTGTGGGTTGATTTTTTTTTTCCCTCTTCTCCTCAAGGAAGAAAATACACTGATTTTTAATACAACTATTTTTAGTTAATCCAGCTTTCTTTTTTATCCTCTGTAGCCAATGCCTGCACCAGTCATTTGGGCATTATTTAAGTTATACGTCTACATCAAAAGTAAGTTTCCCTGGTGTGTATTTGCTGGCTGTTCAGGGGAGGTAAATAAGATTTTGCAGTGCTTCTTGTCAAAAATCCCATTGTCACAGGCGTGTTTATTGACTGATTTTCCCAAGTATGTAAGTTATGGATTAGCCTTTGCTCACGTTGGAAAACAGTTTCCATTAGGAAGTCAGTGCCTCGTAAGGTGCAGAAGGATTTAACGTGTGTGTATTCATCTGGTGCTCTGCCAAATGGCTCTGAGGTGGGGTTGTGGGTGATTTCAGGAGGGGGGGAATTCATCATGCCAGCTTAGGGGCTGGCTAATGGGCTTCTTCCTGCCACCCTGGGTGCTGCTCATGAGAACACAAAAATTGAGGCCCTGCGTGTGTTGGTTAGAATAACTGCTCTATTGCAGGTGGTTTAGAAAACTTATGGGTCACATAAACCTGAGTCTTCCAGCATGAAGTGTCACAGCAAGGTGCAGCAAGGGTTTAATGCACAGAAAGTGAATCATTCCAATTTTTCTAATGGGTTTTCATATCCATATGAAGAAAAACAACTCGGTTTCCTACATCTTTTAAAAGCAGCACACTTTACATAAAAACTATTGCCTTTCTGCTTGATCTATGTTTTTAAACATAATATTATGCCCAGAATCTGAGCCAAAAAGGTAATAAAGATATTGTCTTCTGGGACCAGGACAGCAATGAAACTTCCATTCTCATAACTCACCAACCCTGAGTACAGCTTATCAAATTTATTTGCCTGGAATACTTTACAAGCAAACAAAGGGAAACAGGTTCCAGTGAAATAATGTTCAGTATTTTAATCTGACGTCTGCATGAGGACAAGTAATCATGCATTTTCCTTAATTACTTACACTTATTCCTTGTTTTTTAAAATGTCTCCAGCACATTAGACAAGAATCTTCAAAGTATAATTGGAGCTGTGTCAAAGATCGTGTTACCTGCTTTGTTTGCTCCAGCAAAAGTCCAAAAGCTACAGAGAAGACAAACGACTAGAGTGAGGGGAAAATCTCATGAAAGGAAGTCTCCTGGTACATTAGCAAAGTTAGGAGCAGATAATTCTACTACAGAATCTCTCAAAGGCCTTAACCAGAGAAATTCCTTGCTAGATGCAGAAGAGGCTTGATGGTTGCTTGGTTAAAGTACAATTATAAAGCATTACACATTTCAAGGTCTCAAGACTCTCAGAGCTACAAGGCAACCAGAAAAGTCTTCATCTGCTAAGGTGTTTTGGTTTCTTAGCCAGCCCAGAATCCTAGCATAAGGACTTTTCACTGATGCAATGCCAGTACACAAGGAATACTGTTGGGTGGCAGGATGTGGACATCAATTATTTAGGCATTGAAGCCCTGAGTGTGACAAAATTTAGACTCTTATGGTGGAGGCAACACTTCTTCCCCTCCCAGATGCCTTGCAAAGATGCCTACATCCAACCCTGAGGGGAAATCAGGTGGTTCCCAAAGGCTGCTTGGTGGGAAAAGCAAGAAGCTGAAATGTGAGAATTCAAGAGAAGTATTCATTGGCTGACAGAACACTATCCTACTCAAAGAATCCCTGTATTTGTCCCCTTCTGTCCCAAAAGACAGAACTGCAAAGTGGTAGAGGATTTTTAATGACTTCTCACAGAAGCACAAAAAAAAAAGGCTCTCTCCTTTGCTCTTGTTGAAAGGAGAGAGCCTTCGGACCACAGTCTAGCACTGCCTTTGCAATGGTTACCCCAGAAGATCTGGGAATGACTCTTGTTGGCCTAATCAGCATGGAAAATGCCATCCCTATATTCTTTTTTGGATAAAGGATGAAATTGAGTTACACTGCAGCAGTCAAAGCCTCCTTTCTAGACATGAATATGATGTGGAACAGATCAGACACTTTAAGGTCACTACCCAAGGGAGACAAAAGTCACACTCTGGACTTTACCTACATTGTTTTATTACCTTGGCATTGACAAGCTGGACAATTTCCTCTGCTTATCAAACAGTGCCTCAGAGAGAGGCAAGCCTGGTGACAACTTTCAGGCTGACTATTGTGAGGCGTGCACTTCAGCAGAATTTGTATTGTAGCAAGTACAAATTAAAAACAACGGCAAAAGTTTCATACAAAAAAACACCCTCACTGTGAAGCAAGAAAAAAACCCCAACTGGTTAGCATTCAGAACACAGCTCTTTAAGCTGGTATTGACTGATTGATTCATTAGATGGATAGAAGTGCTATTAAGAGGGTGAGGGCTCATGTTCACAAGGATAGGCACACTCAGCACAGCTTCAGAGCACATCTTGAAAGCAACCATCCAAATTAAAGACATCCCATCACAAGTAAATCCAATCACATAAGCTCCATACCCTTTCAGTTATCACTTCCATACTGTCCCACTAATTTCAGGGGCTCTTTTGAGAGAAAAGACTGAATCCCATTGTGTGCCTTGACTTCTCAATGTGCCCTGGCTCAGACGATGTTTTGCTCAGACACAGAAGAGAGGAGGCATTTTCAAACCAGGTGTTGAGAGCTTTCACATTACAGCAGTGCTTGGCCCATCCTTCTTCACGCATTTTAATCAAGGAGCTTCCAATTCAGATAACCCCTGCAGATCACAGCTCAGACTAATATTGTAAGAAAACCAGGAGAATGTTAGAACTGCAATGTAGATAGGTATGCTACTCACATGTGTTAATGTATGCACATCTCCTGAAACAGCCTGAAATTGCTTTGAGTTCATGATTTTTTTGCCAGCCCAGGCAAAGCTTCCACTGACTGCTACCAGTAACATTATTTGACTTGAAAGAGCAAGCGTGAATTTTGTGCATCTGCCCAGCGATGTGAAATCAATTCCGATACTCCCATTGAATGTAACTTATCTGAAAATTACTTTCTTGTGCTGTGGTTTTCCCTGTGAAACCCTGCAATGGTTGAGCTGATAATGTTGGATCTGAAGCCTCATGACTATTATGCAGTATTACTCTCCAGCTGGGAGACTTGGCAAGGCAACACATTGACATCTTCATGAACTTAGCACTTCACATCAAGGAGAGGATGTGAGCCTGTCAACTTGACACTCATAGTGCAATCTCTTTCAAATTGGCCCCTAGAAATCTTTACAATATGACTGCAAGCTCTTCACAGACATATAAATAGGATACATGAGACTCATCTGCCACAAAAAAAAAAAAGTCAAAGGGTACTAATCATGTCCTTTCCCTCAAATTAATATTGTCACATTTACTTATTTGTACTTAGAAGATGTTGGTGAAACGTCTCTTCCATCTGTTTTGGTGCATGATTACACCATTAGGAGGAGCCTTTCATTTTATCTTTACTGAAGCTGTCCTTCAATTAACACAGAATTTCTTTCTAGCTTGCCAGATATTTTTAAAGTTACAAATGTATGTCACACTAATATCTAATCCTTAAGAAATGCCTTCACCTCGTTAAATTAAATGGAGAACCATCTTAGGTTCATTACAATGGCAGGATTAAGGGAGATGATCGGAGGTATTTAAAAAGTGTTTGACAGGGTTTTAAAGATGAACAGAAGTTCTGAGCACTTCCTCCTACTTACCTAGTCTGCATAGCTATGAAAGCAATTTTAAAAGGTGATTAAAGATAAACCAACAACAAGAATTTGATGCTTAAGAACCCACTTAGAGTCTCACAGTCCTTTATATTGACATGGTATACTTTACCTGCTAATAAAATACTATTTAACCTGGGGACAAAAAAGGAAATTTTATGTTGCTACTATTTAACTTAGGGAGAAAAAAGGAAATTTTATGTTGCTCTCATGATCCATATTGCAGAAAATCTCAGAGAAAATATGGAAGCCTAGACATCAAGAGGATGTGCCCTACAGGCAAAAACTATCTGCCAGATATTCCCTGCAGAATCCATCATCTGTTGATGCCAGAGAGATTTAAATTCCAGTACTTCACATTGCAAAAGTTTTGCACAAGGAGATAAATGCCTTTTGTTATTTTAGGGCTATCCAGATCCTCTGCAATTTTACACTTTCATACTAGCAACGTGAGTCCAATTCCTGTTTGCATAGCAGGTATGTTTCCTTCCATGTGAGATGAGTGCACAACACAGCATATGGACTAACTGCAATTACAAAACTGCACAAGGGCCACTTCTGTGCACAATGCAGCAGCAAAAACCCACAGGATCAAAAATGGAGTGTAATCTTCATGCAAAATACAAACTTTGACAGCATTCCTGGCCACCTGAGACAGTTCCCTAGGGTCTCAGGTGTAAAACAGAAATTTGACATCAAACACCCAGCCATCCTTTCATTTAATTACTTCCTCTCATTTCATTAGCTCTGTGCTAGCTGAGTTGCATAAGCAATTCTACGGTGTGAGAAGGATCTGTAGCCATGGAAATATTTTTTCTCTGAAAGCATACTTGCTCACTTTGTGAAAAATGTATAATCCTTCCTGGCAAAGCAGTGAGGATATTGGATGTTTGAAGTAAGCAGATTGAGCCCTGGGTATAGCTTTCACATTGCAGCCCACAGTGTGGGACAAAAAAAAAAAAACCAAAAAAACCAACCCAAAAAAATCCTTGGTCCTGAGGGAATCTGGGCATGGCTCCTGTCTGAAGGCAGCCTTGCCTGACAGGTTTTCCTGGAGCAAAGGGGGTGCATCCTGCTCTTTCTCTGTGCTTGGCAAGCACTGGGAGCCAAGTCTCCATCATTGCTTTTCTGCCTCTTCCCTCTTGGAGGAGCTGACACCTGGAGGCGGATGAAGAGGAATCCCTCATTTCCCTCATCCCAAATTCAAGGAGTAGTGCCTGCAGAATACATGGAAATGGCACCTGCTGTCTTCCTGCGAGGAATAACCCAGTCCAGGGTGTGTGTCACTTAGTTCTGTGAATTTAAGCACAAACTATGAACTACTAGATTTTTAGATTTGAGTCACTTTTTTCCTCCATTTTGGTAACGGAAGAAAAAACTAGTAAAGCTAATCCTTATTTCAATTATTATCAAGAGGCAGCAAAAACCATGCTATATTGGATAGTCTTATTGTTTGTATTGGTAAACATGAGTTATGTGGCAATAAAGGTGCTGGCTCCCACGAGACCTAGTTCTGCTCTAGAAATTAGAGGGTATATGCCCCTCCACCACCAGCCTGGGGAAAAAAAAGCCACAGTAATACTTCATCAGAATTTAACCAAAAAAGCTGCCTGTGTCCTATAGATTTTTTTTTTTTACACAAATTGCATTCAACTGCACTTGGCTGCTGGGAATGGGAATGGGACATTTCCTGCAGGGAAGCAATGACTCTACAGATCCCAGTCTATCAAACAGATTTCAGACGCCCATAAATATTTCTGTTTTGTTTCAGTCACTTCAGGTCTCACAAAAGTCAGTGATGAATTTATAGAATGAGGCATCTGTGATTGTCAAAGTTTACTTTTACATGGCAGGCAACACAGACAAAATTAATTCCTGGCTATCATGACTGGATTACAGTAAAGTGCCACGTTAGGTTGAGCTCAGCTAAATTCAAGTGTCCATTGAAAAGATGCAGGATTTCACATTCAAGAGCAATTGCTAAATTCTGGTCTTTTTGCAAAATCCAAGTAAGGGACAGTTTATTATTTAAGCAAGCCCTGCAGTAGCTCAGGAGTCAAACTGGCATCCTGGCTATTAATTACCCTCCAGGGTGACCAGTGGGGAAAACTGTCAGTATCAAACCATCTACAGCACACATGTCAGTGAGAGAACAAGGAATGAATATCTGCCTGCTCACTACTTCTGCCCAAATACCAATTTGAGAATTGAAGTGAGGACCTGCTGTATTAACAGCCAGTGTCCCGCAGGCAAGGGCTGTCAACAGCCACCCCTAAACTCAGAGGAGCTATTTTGGACCTGTAGAATGCACTCACACTCTCTGCACTTGCACATGTTTCTTTTTTCCCTCTCCTTGGAAGTCACTGTGGGAAAGGGATGCTGCACACACAGGTCTTGCCCCAGCAGGGAGTCAAGCTGTGCCCAAGGTGGGTGACTGGATCCCAGTTTACACAATTAATAAATTGGAGCAAACAACATAGTCTGACTTCCACCAAGTCTGTGGCTTCCCCTGGATCAGGGTCCTGGAGAACACATCCTAAACTGAGTTCTTTCATTAGACTGGAGTGGGAGGAGAAAAGTCTGTGTCCACCTGAATGGGAACTACACCCTGGTTCGTCACAAACCCTGGGCACTTGGGGTTCAGCACAGGAAAACTGTGATTGTGCCAAGAGGCCACAGGCCAGTGCTAGGCAAGGGCTAATCCTTCCTTCTGACAGACAGGACCCAACCAGGAACAAGGAACAGAAGAGACAGGACATGGGCTGAGATGTGAGCAGCATATTCTTGGGAACCATTTTAACTTTGTTCCTACAGATCCCAGGGAGCTCACAGGGCTTCTGAGCAGGCTGCTGCTGGTGAGCTGTGATTTCCCCTCTGCTAGGGAAAAAATTGCTCAAGTAAACACAACTACACAGTCAAAAAGGATTGAATATGAGTTAAACATATTACAAATATGTCAGTTTTCTAATCTTTCTGAACAAACATTCAAGAGGCAACGTGCTCTTCCCTTTAGCATCATTTTCTCCCACTATCCCTCAAGCCTTTCCCCTCCTGATGGGGATGCCACCACATGGTGCAACAGAACTCCTCATTTCCCCCACCTATAACTCCTGAGAGGTTGCAGATCTTCCTGCAAAGTGACACTAAATTTTAAACAGGACTTGCTAAACCCTTGGCAGAAACAAGAAATACTCTTTTACCCCATGCAGAGATCATGAAAGTAGCAAGGGCTTCTGGCCATTCCAGCACAGCACTGAATGGGCTGCTCTGCATTCTGTAACCTGGCAAGCCTGCAGCAGATGCTCCTTTTGGGCAGAGCAAAACCTCTCAGTAATCTCTATCTTTTTAACTACTGAGTTTGCAATTTATTGACTACTGAGCTGGCAATTGACTGAAAAAAATCCCACAGGAGCAGCAGTGGGAAAGGGAAAAGTGGTGCAAGACAGAGCTGGATATGATGCCATGGGTGGTGCTTTTTAAAACCACTCCTGTCTCTGCAAACCACTTATCCTTGAGTGTACATAGTTTCCTCCTCAGCAGAATTTTCCCCTGTATTCTTTATTCTGCTGCATAATATCAAAGTATCTGAATCTTGTGATAAGCACTACACGCTTAGCACTAATCACGGTGGATTTTATCCCCTTGTTCTTTCTTGAACTTCTCTTAATTTCTCTACTTGTTTCTGATTGGATCAACTGTAATTGTTATATTGATTTAAAATTTTTTCTATCTGCAATTTATCAGCAGTATCTTTTCTATTTGCTCCTGCCTTTGACTGAAGGAACACTCTGAATGAATCAGAATTAGGTCTACTCACAGCTGAGCTGTGGAAACCTGCTGAGCCATTATAGCTAGAGCCCTGGATCCCAGAAACTGTCATAAATAAAAACCATTATGACTAGTACCTCATGCCATTTCTGACTGTGAACATATTGCAGCATACTTTGTATGGCCAGGAAAACAATAACTACTTTATGGACCTATCTGAATATTAAAACAAGGAGCTTTTCTCTGATGTTAGGCAAAACCATCAGAGTTCCTAGTAATTGAATAGTATGATTTCTAAATTCTGCTTCAAACATTCAGTGCATCTCCCTCCTCTTTTCTGTGAACTGAAAAGGCAGACCCAGTGTGAAGGAGAATTTCTTTTCCATCAGAAAAGCAGGCAGCACAGTGAGTGCAGCTCTTGCATGTCTCTACAGGGCTGAGTGAAGTGCAGAAATCTTTGTTCCCTCTCTAAGGCAAGTTTATCTCAGGAAAAAGTCCTCAAACCATGTGGAAAATAAGTGATGCAAGTAAAAGAAATAAGATATATCTGGGCAGCATTGGAGATGGGAGCAAGCAGGACGGAGCAAAAATAGAGGGGGATCAATCAGTGGGGTGGAGAGAATGGGGATGTCCACAATGAAGCTTTGAGCACGAGAGTGAGATGGACATCTGCCTGCAGCCTTCTGCTGTCCTAGGTAACATGGCTTCATAAAATCTCAATTAAAACTCATCAATTCCTGTCCTAAAAACAAGTTGCAAGAGTCATGCCACCTGTACCATGGGAACTCCTAAGTGCCCTGCCTGTTTTTACATATGGAAGTGCTCTCGTGTCAATGCTGTCCTTTCTGCTCAAACTATTTTCCTCTCCTCCCTCCTTTAGTGTCCCCTCCTCTGGTAAATCTGTAGATATCGGTCATATCCTCTCTCAGCCTTGATTTTTTCTTGCTTGAAGAAACCACACTTTTGATTTCCTTTCATAAGACAGCCTGCTGAGACTGTTGTGCCCGTCTCACTTGTTCCATCTTAAATTAATTTTTGTGGGATTGTACAAAGAGATGCACACAGTATTTCAGATACAGCCTTGTACACAGCATGGAAGCCACTACACTAAAGGAAGACTTTAATGACTTATGACCCCAATGAGATTTTTCATAACTATGTCTGCAGCTGACTAAAACACATGACCTGGCTCCCTCGCTGCTCCCAGCTCAAGCACCAGTTAGTGCCTGAAATTCTTGTTCATGGTCCCAAAGTGCATATCTTTGCATTTTGTACTATAATGTTCCATCACATTTAAATGGTTCCTGATCTCAAGGTCATCTAATTATTTCTATATAATATGGTAATTCACATTTTTATTGTTAATGTGTCCCACATTTGCACCACCAGGAAAAGAAAAAGCATTAATTCTCTCCTACTTTTTGGTACTGAGGTCGTTGATGAAAATATTAAATCATTATTATGATTATTTATTTATTTCTTGGTATATTATGCCATCATATGGTAATTGTACTTTGCTAGACACTCCATAAGAGTTCCCTTTTCAGCATGGCCTCTTGCCAGCTTTTTCTGGACCACCTTTCACCATCACTTCATGATTTTCCTAAGTTCATCCTAATTTAATTAAATTACTGTAAGTTTATCTAATATTTTCCCATCTGGCACAACACAGACATTTTACAGAAGCTTGGAATATTGCTTATGCATGTACTTTTTTTTCACTCCCCCTTAGTTATTTCATGCCCTACAAATGGTGAGGAGTGAGGCAGGGCCGAGCAGCCTGCAATCCTACACGTGTGTTGGAGTTCCACCACCAGAAGGATGCAGCAGCTCAGGGGCAGGAGGCTGAGAAGACCAAAGCACCATTGTTCTCTGGGCAACCAGAGACTCAGGGCATCCACCAGGTTTGAAATTCAGCCTTCTCAGCATCCCACATCATGAGGTTGTGAGGGAAATCTTGCCCTATTCCCTTCTCCCTCACAACAGACACCACTGCAAGAAGATGCCTTTGAACATTCCTTCCCTAAAATCAGTTTTTCCAGAAAGGGCAAGAGATTAAGGAGTTCAGCAGAAACAGGATTTCTCCCCATGCATACATATATGTGTGTTTTAAAGCATCTTTCTTATTTTACACAATAGAAATTCCAGAAATATTATTCTTTAAAATTATAAAGTCCCAAATGCTACACTGTTCTCAATTCCTTCAGTGCTTGCAGCTTTCTTGCAGCCTCTTAAGAAGTCCAGACTATTGTAGGATCTATTCAAGATGATAAAGTCATGTTAAAAGCCTTTGGAGCCTTTTTTTCTTTTCTTTTTTTCTTAAGGAAATGTCAGAGCTAATACTTGCCCTTTGTGCTGTTTTCCTGTGGTATTACACAAATCCTGTGAGATCTTCCCATTTGACCTGATGACCACATACCTTACCCTTGGCAATAAAAGGCATATCCATGCATGAGTCAGAAACAAAACTGTTGAATGTCTTGGCCTTTCTGCAAATGGTAGTAAATTTGTAAATAGTAGTAAATAGTGTGTAAATTCACGCTCCTTTAGGCTTTTATCAAAATCTGTACTTGGAGAGCAGTGTGGATGTGAAAGGGGAAAATAATGGGCTCAGTACTGCAAGTGCATCAGGAAAAAACTCTTGTTGTATGCTGCTGATCCAGTGAACTACAGAGTTTGCGAGTGCTGATTTTCATTTGCCAAAACATTTAAGATTTATGGAGTCTTGTTTTATGCTCCTATCATATTCCCACCCAGGACTCAGGCTTAGTGATATTCTCTATTGTAGCTAATGTTCTCTTATGTCAGAGCATGACATGAAAAACCTTTAAAAAGATGGCATAAAAAAGAGATTATTTTTTTCGTTCAAGGCAGACTAGCAGGTTTTTTAGAGAGCCATTTGCAGTTGAGACTTTTGGACTCTGGTGCCAATCTCACATTACTTTCACCACTGGGGACACGACTGACACTTTGCAAACATTCCCATATTCCTCTTTTGCCCTTCCTGTCAAGGATGACTCAAAACAATACAAAGTACTTGAACAGATCCCAGCCATATTTGTTGTGCCTCCAGCAAAATTTGATACAAACTGTGATGGGATGGGTTTTTAATTGCCATGGGTTCAGGGAAAGTCCTTTCCTTCCTCTTTGTTTTATAGACAATGCAGTTTTTAGCATAATATAGGCTCTAACACAAGAAGTAACAGAGAAAGCTGAGATGGTGAACTTAATCTCAACATCAGTGCCTTTTTCATTTCATTCTTTATTAAAAAGGTCAGCTGTAATTAAGGTGCTTACTTATTTAAACACCTACAGATAAGGATGAATGATCTCTCAGAGCAGTGCCATGAACACTGAGATAAAGATAAGCTAGATGTTTTCCAAGTGGCTGGGTCTGATTAAATTTCTTGTAAAATACTTTTGTAGAACTGGCTAAAGTAGTCACAGATTTCCCAGTGATTATCTTTGAGAATTTCTGAAAAATAAGTGGAGACCCAAAAGACTGCAGAGGGATAAAAACAATGATCCTGTACAGTAAGGCAGAAAAAAGAATATTACAGATAAACCAATTTCAGCTCTTGAAGGAATAGTGAAAAAAAACCCCAAAAAACAGTTGAAGAATGTATATGCAATTAAAAGAAATATAAGAAAAACTAGAAACAGCCAATAAGCAATCACTAGGAACAAGTGCTGTAAGACCAATTTAGTTGGTTTCCTTGGCAGGGTAAACGACTTGCATTTAGAGAGGTGTTGCAATAAATCTCAGATATCTTGACTTGAGTAAGGTTTCTGATCTTATCTCCTAGAACATACTCATAAGAAACCTAAGAAACACAGTGTAAAAGAAACTAGAGAATAGAATCCAAAGCATCCTGAAAAACATCCAGAGTGCATACATTGCCAGAGGGCAATCCCAAGCAACGCCTCTCTGTGGAGGGATGCAGTCTCTCCATGATTTGTGTCTGACCCAGATGATAAAACAAAGGATGTGTGTTAAATTGACAGGTTTGCAAATGTATTAGATAAGAGAAAATAGCATAGTTTTACATTAATAAAGCCATTATGTAAGGTAATGTTTCCCTTCCCCTTGGGGCTCACAAGGACTGTGTGAGAATAGTGCATTTGGGTTTTGGCCAGCATGCTGCTGGGCAGGTATGGAACACTTGGAGAGTAGTAGAGAGTGGCAAAAAGATTCCAGTTTTCTGCAAAAATTTGGGCTAGTTTGATTTCGGGAAAATGCTAAGAGGTGGCATAGAAGAGTGTTCATCCGTGCAAAGAGCACTGCAAAAAGCTCTTACCTGTGACAAAGGAAGAAAAGGAACTAGCTAATGAACTTCAACTACAGCAAGAGTAGATGTGAGGAAAAGCTTTCAGCAGTAAAGATACTTAATTATCTATGGAGTTTTTAAAATTTCCTCTCAGAATATCTTTAGTGACAGATTCAGATAAGTTGTACATTTAAAACTCCAATTTACCCACAGAAGAAAAAAATCACTTTTCCTCTCTTATACTTTCTTGCTCCAGACTCCTTCCCTCAGCATCCATTACATGCCCCACATGTGCAGCTCCTCTCCCAGATGAAAGTTCTGCCACACTTCCATAGCTCCTTCCTCCAGCAGTTCCCACCAGCATCCTTTCCTTTACCCATCTATTGTAACCCCTTCAGCAGGTTTTAAGTGCACCACAGTTTTCCTCCTGCTCCGTTAACCCCCTTTCTTTAGCAGACCTCTACATGTTCTTTCACCTCCATACAAGCTGTGTGTGCTGGACAAGGGATGAACCAGTCCCTGGGACATGTCTGACCAACTAGGACATGCCAGACAACACCTGGCACCTCTAAATAGTCAGCAGTCCATCAAAATTCCCCCCCAGGCTGGGTTAAACACCTACTCTGAGACACAAGGGGGGCTGTGATTGGGTCTGGCAGGTAAGGAGATGGATTG